>NSMO01003443.1:16939-29138 GCA_002588565.1 Coelastrella sp. UTEX B 3026
TCATTGCTCATTCCTCCACTCTTGCTCACGAAGCCCACTGAGCCTGGGCGGTACAGCTTGCAGGCAATGATGTTGTCCAAAGTGCCAGCTGTGTCTCCAATCTTGAAGGCTCCTGCCTGCAGGATGGAGGTGTGGTGCTTGTGGTTTAGTGCAGGGACACGGGGACATGGACAGTCTTGACCCCAGGGACTGAGTACAGCATGAAGTGGTTAGCAGGACCATGACAGCAGCAGCTGCAGACGCTCAGTGCAGGACTGGGGCCAACACTACCCTGGTAGATGCTGTATGGCTACAGGAAGTCAGATCCAACCTGCCAGGCTGTCTTAACAACGTCCTGCCAATGCTGCATCCTGCCCTGGCTGTAGCTGCATTTTGTGCTTGTCCTCCTTGTCCTGCACTCTGCTGCAACCCTGCGGCGCTGCAGCCCTGTCCTGCTGCAAGTAAACTCACCTGCACGCCACCAACAGTTGCTGGGCCGATAATGATCTTGTTGTTGGCACGGGCATACGCAATGAGGCGCTTGGTGTCTTTCTCAGGCACGCCTTCAGCAATCACAGCTACCACACGCACAGTAGCAGTCTGCAGTGCCTCCATGGTGGACTCATAGGCACTGCAGGACACCAACATCATAGCCAGGACGTCAGGACTCGGTGATAAGAAAGATGCTGTTACAATTCAACAAGACACTGGGCGCAACAAAGTGCTGTGCTTGAACAGAGAAAAGCAGCGCAGGACTGCCGCGGCAGGCGGGTGTGCATGTCTCATGATGCCATGTGGCGCGGCAACTTGACAAGCACTTTCTACTTGTTACAGGTGCTGGAAGTTACCAAAGCCTGACAGCTTTGCGGTTGGAGTCTGTACTGATTGCCTCCTGCATGTCCTGGTCATGCTGGAGTCAATCAGTACAGACTCCAACCGCAAAGCTGTCATGCTTTGGTATCTCCAGCTGTTCATCGCAGCTTACCTACGAAATGAGGCGTAGTTCACGAACACATCTGCCCTTGGATGCTTCTTGGCAGCCTCGGCGGTACTGCAGACACCAGAACACTTGTTTTATTCAGAGAGCAGCTGGGGATGCTCGACGGCAACTCCTGACTCCACATCACAGGCTGCTGAATAGCTGCAGCAGCTGTACTGCTTTTCTGCCATGCGTGGACAGAAGCGTGGCAGGCGCCAGCCGCGCTGCGTACCTGCCGTATACAGGGATGGCGATCTCCTCATCTCCGAAGAACACCTTCTGAAAACCGCCATTGGAACCTGGCTGGACTATGCAAGCTACTGATGGTGTTGGCCTCCCTGCACACGTGGGGCAGAGGCCAGCGGTCAGCGGAAGACCGCTAGAATGTCTTGTCATATTGAAGCTGTAGCTTGAAGGGCGCTAAGCTCGCTCTCAACGGTTGTTTGACGAGGCCGGGCAACGTGCCCTCACCTCAAACAACTTTTGGGCCAAAAACTGGGCCTGGGCCATCTGAAGAAGCCATGTGGTGCTGTGAAAGCAGGCACATACATAGCAACTCACCACAGAGGAAGTCAAAGTCCAGCATACGCTGCACAGGCTTCTCTGCACCAAACGAACATCGCACCCAGTGATTAGCTCCGGTGTGCGTTACACGCGCTTATGCCGCTGTGGAACGCTCACTACACCTTTCCAGTTGTAAAAAATCGCCTGTGTCTCCTTGCTGAACAGCTGACCTATCTCCCCCTGCAAAGCCATCGCTGCAACTTAATGCCCGAGAACTTATCCGCGTACACTCGAAAGCAACCAGTATCATCAGACTTCAAAGTTTGGGATCTCAAGCTGGGCCACTACCTGTGGCAGCGGGGCTGATGGCAGTCCCAAGACCTGTAGGTCTTTTACTGCAGTACAGCAGCAGTACTGCTCAATTTGTAACACGCCGCTCAGCTGCAACGGCCGCGCAGCCAATAGATGGGTCACCAACGCGCGCTATCGTATCAAAGCCGATGTCAGGGGCTGGGAGGCCCACTCTTGGCTTCACTACACCAACATGGGTCCCAGTTTGTCTCTATGGTGACACACTCGTGACATGGCAGGACAGACCAAGACCACATAAAGCAATTTGCAGCCACGGTGCTTGCTCAGCAGGACAGGCACACTCAAACACAATTCCACTACAAGGCACAACCCCAAGTATTGGACTGCCAGGCCACAATCAGCATGAGACCCTGCTGCCAGGCTGTCAGCACTTACTTGAAAAGAAGAAGAACTACTTGTAAAAGTGACTGAGCCAATGCAACAAGATAGATGCGCTGGCATGCTGCACCTTACTTGTGAAGTTTACCACATGCAACAGGAGATGCCAAGCAAATAGCGCCATCTCCTCAAGCCGTCACGGCACGGTCTCTGCGCATGCAGCACCATAGTAAACTGCTTGCCATGATTGCCATCATTGAAGTCAACACCACAACAGCATACCGCAAAACTTGAGCCCCCGTTGTGACATGTGCTGCTGCACCCCACAAAACTCCACCACCCATGCCACGACCTTACAACCCAATCTACAAAAACAAGACACAAGCCCATTGTTTCCTTATTCCTGGCAGCAGCTGCTGCCATGCTTCTGCTGCTGCCGCTGTTTCACTTCCGTACCAGCCGGCATCTCCACAAAATGGTACAAAACCCACCCACCAACCGCACTCAATGCCACAACAGCATACGGTAGCATCTGAGCACCCGGGATTCTGACATGTACGGTCGCACCCCACAAAACCCCACCGAGGGCGGGACCTATACCCCGGGCTAATGACGCAAGGGATTGTCCCACCCCGTTGACTTGACCTAATACATCGGGGGATGGTAACGCATTGACTATTATCATAGAGCCGGTAAAAGCGGCACAGCCGGCTGCAGCTTTTAGTAGCATAGCTGTATATAGGATTGCCCAGGCCCCAGGACCTAGATCTGTAGATTGCACGCTGCTGCTGCTGCTGCTGTCGCTGCTGCTAGAGCTGTCTGAGAACGGTGTTGGCGGATCTTTATTCTGAGGACTGATTGAATTGCCTTGAACGTACCAACCGGAAACACTGAATAAAGTTTGATCCACAGTGTCAGATAACAGTTTTCGACCACCGATGGAATGACTGCTGCTGTAACCTCTGCTCAGATGACCCACAGCAGCAGCAGCAGCAGCAGCACTCGCATTCCCGCCCAGATCACCATATGCAAATCGTGCATTGTCGTGCACTGCAGTGCTATTCACTGCAAACCTCGCACTAGGTATTGTGAATGAAGCTAAAACCGCTAAAATAAGGCCAATGCGCGTTAACGGCAGCGTTCCAAGCGTCCGCTGTAGCGGCGGATATGCTAACAAACTGATCAGCATCAAACAAAGTCCGCCGAATGCGAGCGGACCGGCTAACTGAACTTCCGGGAGTGATAAACCGCCTTGCATTATGGGTGCTGATGCAAACATGGGTGTTAGTTCATCTAACGCACAAAATAACAAACAGGTGTTGCCATAACCGAGCAGAGACAAGACTACTGGGCGCTGTTTGTACCAGGGTGTCACTGCTGCTGCTGCTGCTGCTGGGGTTTGCTGCTGCTGCTGCTGGGAGACTGATGATATTCCACTGCTGTCTTGATCTTGATCAAAAGTATCGAGCGTCACTTTGCACTTAGATCCCTGCTGCTGCTGCTGGTAAGTGAAACAGCTGTCATCCCTTAGCAGCAGTACTGCATCTTCATGGTCTGATAGCACCTGCTGCTGCTGCTGCTGCTGCTGCTGTTCGGTGCTGACAGCAGCAGCAGCAGGGCTGCTGTACATCTTGCCTAGTTCTACTGCTGATGTCTCTGGCTCATTACTGCTGTTTTCTACCTTACTGTACTTGGTGCTGCTAGTGCTGCTGCTACCTTTGGAGGACTGCAGTGCGCTGTCCCAGCGAAGGAGCCGCCGCCACCCGCTGCTGCCACTGCTGTTGCTGCTGCTGCTGTTCTGATCTACAGCAGCAGCAGCAGCACAGCCCGGCGCTCCCTGGTCAACCAGCACGTCACAGCTGCTGCTACTGCTGCCAGTATGCAAGTGTATGCTTCTTGCAGTAGCTGCATGACTTAGCTCTCTGCCTGAAATTCGCTGCTGCTGCTGCTGCTCAGTGCTGCTGCTGCTGCCGCCACACAGTTCGATCTCCTCACAATCGTATTCTTCCTCACTCAAAGTCAGGTTATGTAGATGATCCAGATAATCATCATCAGTGCTCCTATCTCTTACTGATGCTGCCGCTGCTGCCACTGTGGGTAACCTGCTGCTGCTGCTGCTGCCACTTGGCTGCTGCTGCTGCTGCAGCAGCTGATCCCTCATGATCTGTGCTGCATAAGGGCTTGCACTGTTGCTCAACATTCGCTGGTAGCTTCTGCTGCCATGCTGCTCCTGCTGCTGCCCAGGTCCCTCTGCTGCTGCCGCCACTGGAAGTTTCTGATACTGCTGCTGCTGCTGCTGCCGTTTGCTGCTGCTGCTGCGTTTGGCTAGTAACGATGGCAGGGTTTCTTCCAACAGAAGAATGTTCAGCAGCAATGATATTGCTGACAGTGCTGCTGCTACTGCACATGGCAGAAAATACGGCCTGCAACAACAGTAGATGACTCGTCAGTTAAGAACCCAGCCTTCAGTTGCTAACAACCTTATGTAATATGACGTTCAGTAACATAACGTTATCCACCAGGCCTCAAGTGTTCTGGCGCAACAGCTGCCATTCAAACAGGATCACCCGCAGACACACCCCATTGCAATGGCGCTTGATGTTTGCATTTGCTTTTGCACGTTTCGTTTGGTTTTGTTACATGGGGGAGCTACTTCGCTCATGAAGCCACGCTACAGGGCCGATATACGTGATTCGGCATCCAGAACCAATGATGCCACCTCATGCCTTTTGCACTTTGCAAAAGAACCTACCTTGGTTCTGAGAGCTCAAGAAGAGGTGACAACAAACAGCAAGCAATCATAAGCTGCGTGCATATCCAGCTGCTTAAGTTGGACACAGGACTGCTAGATTAGGGACTGTTGCAGAGTAATGCCACTTGGCTTCGTTGTCCGATACCTTTGTGCTTGTCTTGTATCCCTTTTTCCATACCTTATCGATGCCATAGATGCACCTAAACCGCAAGAAGCCCTCATTCAAAGTGCAAGAGACGCAGCTAAACCCCAAGACACCCTAATCCAATTTGCAATATACGCACTGAACTGCAAGATGACCTCCTTAATTTGCAAGAATGGGCGTAAGCCTATGGCGTAACCAGCATGATATTATTATTATTTTATCCAATTTGCAATATGGACGCACCTCAATCGCAAGAAGCCCTCATCCGTGTTGCATCCAGGTAGTCCAGGTAACGTGTTACATGGTTGTGATAACACTCCGCCGATGGTTGGCCCCGCGATGCAGCCGACACCCCATGCGAGCGACATGTACGACATCACACGACCTTGGGTCAAACTGTCACAAGACTCGCCAAGCATGCACTTCCAAGCACTGCGGACACATGAACATCAATCAGAACAGAATGACTTTCAGACAGGGGAATAGAGGACAAATTTTGAGGTTGTATAGACATCTGGCAGGAGCAAAAATGGTCTGTTGAACCACCCCATGCGAGTGACATGTGTAGCATTACATGTCCTTGAGTCAAACTGTTGCAGGACTCGCCAAGCATGCACTTCCAAGCACTGCGGACACATAGAGGACGCAGCAATAGGTGGCTTGTGAGTGTGTATAGACATTTGGCAGCAAAAGAAAAGTGCGCTTAGCACCTTGTAACGCAGGCATAGGTGCATTCAGTAGGCCAGCTATTTCCCTTGATGACTCTGCAGCCATTGCCCGCCAAACCATAACCTCATGCAATAAGCATCATTAAGTGCGAAGTCTGTATGTGATGGTTATCTTGGATAGTATGGGATGAGTGTATCGGCTATGTGCAGGATATACAACAGACTCTCATGTTGACGATGCAGCTGTTTACACAAATGATTCCGTTGAGCAGTCCAGCAACCGCTCTCGATGACGCTGCAGACCAGTGTACACCCGACACGTTAATCAAACAATTCCAACCATGCTGACACTATTTCCTAAAAGCTATATCAACACATTTATGCCTCTGATCTACAGTCTGATTCACATCCACTTGCACAATGATTCCGTCAAGCAGTCCAGCTATTGCCGTTCATGCTGCAGCAGACCAGTATATCCCAACACTTTTTGACCATGTCATGAATTGAGAACAGAATAATGCTGTCACCATTTGTGAACCTATAACAGTATACACATACACACACAATGGTGCGCCATCCATGTACATACATACACACGCCACAGTTACTTACACAATGATTCCGTTGAGCAGTCCAGCTATTGCCCTTGTTGCCACTGCAGACCAGTATATACCCGACATTGTGCGACCACATCATTGGTAACAGAACCCGAATAACGCTGTCACTACTTATGAACCTATTCAATGTATACAATCTCATTCACTCACACAATGATTCCGTTGAGCAGTCCAGCTATTGCTCTTGATGCCGCTGCAGACCAGTATACACCCGACATTGTGCCACCACATCATTGGTAACAGAATCCGAACAATGCTGTCACCACTTATAAACCTATTCAATGTATACAATCTCATTCACTCACACAATGATTCCGTTGAGCAGTCCAGCTATTGCTCTTGATGCCGCTGCAGACCAGTATACACCCGACATTGTGCCACCACATCATTGGTAACAGAATCCGAACAATGCTGTCACCACTTATAAACCTATTCAATGTATACAATCTCATTCACTCACACAATGATTCCGTTGAGCAGTCCAGCTATTGCTCTTGATGCCGCTGCAGACCAGTATATAGCCAACATTGTGAGACCACATCATTGGTAACAGAATCCGAACAATGCTGTCACCACTTATAAACCTATTCAATGTATACAATCTCATCCACTCACACAATGATTCCGTTGAGCAGTCCAGCGATTGCCCTTGATGCCGCAGCAGACCAGTAACTGCCCGCCAGCCCAAACCAGAGGAGACCCAGCGTGCTCGCAACAGATCCCAAAACCATGATAGGTTTCCGGCCAATCTTGTTTGAGACGACACCCCATGCGTAACTGGTTGTGAACTGACTGAAGCTGTAAACAGCAGCCTGTAAATCATGCAGCGAATAGCACACGGTGTCAGTGTATGGCCACATGCAGTCATGGCTGAGATGTTATGCCAATTTACAAAGCAGAAATTGTGGTAAACTGACTGCAAGTATAAACAGCAGCCTGCAGTGAGCGGGAATGCAGCATGCGGTCAACTGCCGCACCAACTGCTCTCTACTGTTGTTCAGCTGCTGTTGTTTGGCTGGGTGCTGAGCTGCTGCAACAAGAACATAACTGCACACGGAATAGCAAAGTAAAGCGTATCATACTATTGAATTGGGACTGTTACTCACCAGGGCCCCGGTCAGCTGCCCCACTAACTGCTCATCTACTGCTGTACTGCTGTGATGGCCTTCTTGTAAGAAGCTGCGGACCATGTAGACCGCCACCGTAAACGGCATCGTCAACATCACGCCTTGACAGCCGTTGGTCACGCTGCGATGGAATAGTGGGCACGACAGATGCAAGAAACATAGGACACCAGAAGGTGATGGATGCTATCGACCGGCCACTTTAGTCGTCACGAGGGCGACACTGCTGCTGATGAAAACGCTGGGGCTGTGTAACGTCTCAGTGGGTGAATGCAGCGTCGCTTTGTGTTTGAACGATGGGTTCGTGCGCACAAGGCCCGCCAACAGCAGCTGCTGTAGCGAAGACAGCAGCTGACTATATGGGTTGCATGGGCCGCTGTCAACGCAGCCATTACGTTTGAAATGATACCGATAACCAGCGTGCAAGAGCGATGGTGCTTGGGCGTCTGCAAGTCGCTGAACCAGGCGGATAGAGCGGACGGCAGTTTCAAGGCCCACTCACGTCAAAGCCAAGACCTGCTTGGCCGATATCCCTTGCAACGATCTCCCCATAGTTTCACTTTAGTATACGAAGTCGCCCCAAAGAGTCCGGACCAATGGACTGGTATCGCAAACAGATGGCGCAAAACTGTGTGGCCTACATCGTCCTTGTGACAAGCAGTCCCTAATTACTGCACTCCTTTGCCAATTCCGCAATGTCACCGACCGCTCAGACTCAGCATGTTCTTGGAAACCGCAGCCACGGAGGTTGATCGCTGCTAACTGACAGTGGTGTAACAATATTCAAACTGCTTGTGGGACCAGGGCCACCAGCGGCTGTTGTGGCGCCCCAGGCTGTAATCATCAGTCTCCCCAAAGCAAGTCATGGTTGCTGAAACGAACCCGCGCAGTTCCAAGGCAGTGTCAGGTCACACAGCTGTACATGCCTTCTGCATAAGAGCGCCCTCCCCGGGCCCCGGGTAGGCCGGGCCTACTATCACCAACACCGCATCAATGTCTCTAATACCTACGGTTTCCTTAGCAGCATCATCAGGATCATGATGTTACTGATAAATCAATATTGTAGAATCATTGCGTTAGTGCAATAAATGCCACTTGTAAGAGTGAGACGCAGCAGCAACATGTGAAGGCTTTCCATACCGTTTTAGTGTGGACAGAAGAAGAAGAAGAATTACCCTTTCCGATCGCAAGGCCTTTGGGACGTGCTTGGTGGCTGCATACTGGGGACAGGTTGTGGCATACTCACATGATTTGACGTGCTCCCACGACTATTTTTATCCCTATTGAATAAGCAACGAGCAGTTGTGGGAGGACCAACACCGTGAGAGTATGCCACAGGTAGGTCCAACACTGTCATGCAAATTCCAGCTGGTATCTTGCAACTGGTTACAGGGAACTAGATCATGCATTGATTGCAAGCACACACATTTGTTGCAAGCACCCAACCCCTTGAGCCACACAGTCGCACAAGCACCCAAATAGTATAGACACCCACATACTGTACACCACCATACGTTTATGGCAAACAGGAATGTTCATGCGTATGTTCAGATGATACAAAGCTCGCCCAACCGTAGTATTGTGGGCACTGTTGTGACGTTATGTACTGACGCCAGAAAGGCCCACAGACCACCAAACATGCAACGGCTTTGACCCCAGTCAAGCAGTGTACTCCTGAAGTAGGGTAAAATTCCATATAGAATGCTAAGCTGAGCAAAATGCTGCATGCTTCATTGCAGGGTACTATGTGTTGTTGTAATACATAATGGTGCAAACAGGAATGCTTACTTGTAGCGTCACACTTACCACAAGGCTTACCATTGCAGGAATCATACAAGCCACCAAACATGACAAGCAACTGAATAGAGACAGGTTCAGCAAGCTTCACATGCACTTTTGCTGGCACCACCACTATCAGGGCTGCACCCAGCTCAGCTTCATGCATGGGTCCGTCTAGCGTCCATGAGCCGGTAGATATTATCCAAGTGAGAACCACCAGATTGTCATGGCATGTAGATCATAAACCCCAGACGTGTGAATGCCCACACATGACACACGTGTCATGGAGGTATGTGTACCTCCAAAACATAAACATTCACATGTGGTGATATACATTATGGTGATAGACACTACGTGACATGTTGACAAAGAATCAAAACACAAGAAACACCCATGAACCACCAAACATGGCAAGCGATTGGTTGCAAAATAGCTTCATGTGCATGCATGCATGCTTGTGTAAGAATGTTTGTGAGTGTAACGGGCAGGAGGCACTTCATGCGGCAATGGCTCTAGAGGTTGACGGCCAGGCGCATCCTGTTATAGTGAGCATTGCCATCAGCTCAAGTTCCACCTGATGTCTGTAAGTGCTCCACAAGTTGACCAGTCAACCACCAGACAAGTAACCTGACCCCCCATGCAAACACACAAACCTATTTGTCAGCAAACACATGCGTACTTTCACTTCAATACCTCATCTTACTGTACAGGTTTTCATAGTATGTTTCAAACTGGCCCATGGGAGACCTATATATCATTAAGCAAACATCACATTCTCAACATTCCATGTTGGGTATTTGCCGTAGGCATCAGTCAGGCAGTTATAGTGAGGGTTGCCATCAGCTCAAGTTCTACCAGGTGTCCGCATTCGGTGAGTCAGCGCACCAAGTTGACCAGTCAACTACCACACAAGTAACTCGACCCCCGATGCAAACACACAAAGCCATTATGCAGCAAACACATGCGCACCTACACCATATACATAGACACCATACACACATACACATACAACACCAATAACACGCACCACCAAGTTTGTCCAACGTACCAAAGTGGGAGTTGCACACTGGCCCACGGGGGTTTCATACTGGCCCATTGGGAGGCTAACTATATTCCAAACTGGCCCACAGGAGACTTACATACCATTACTGTGAACATACACGAATATGATATACTCAAAATATTATGGTGGGATTCAGTCATATGCAGCAGTCAGGTAGACCAGGCACACAAGGCAAACCAACTGTTATATTAGTACAAGTTTTGAGCAAGTTGTTGAGCAAGTTCGTCCTTTTGAATGGCTGGAGGCTTACTAAGCATTGCGGCAACGCCTGTGCTGGTGGCAGCGGGATCTGGTGGGTTCCATGCAGCGTGAATGTGGTGGATTGACGCTGGCAGTCAACAGTAAGCAACACACACATTTGTGCTCTTTAAAGAGTACTGATTGTCAGTCAATCAAACTGTGTTGGACCATGCAGCAGCAGGGACACCCACCCACACACACACACACACACACACAAGGCCCAAATATGAGCACAACCAGCTGGGATTGTATAATGGGGTTCCAGCCTGGAATCACCGTACACCAGAGGTATTTTGCAATTGTAGTTGTCAAGGTGCTCTTTGACACTAACATGGAACCTAAACACCAACAAGGAACAACGGACCAGATGCAGAAGACGAGTCATATCCATAGAGCGCTTTCACAAACAACTTGACACAACCACCATCACTCGTGCGAATGAAGTCACCTGAACACCACAAGCCAAACTGGAAATGGAAGTCGTTGAAGACCTAGTTGTCATGAGATGGTGCCACATGGTTTAAAGTGTTTGCCGAGCAGGTCTATCCAAGAAGTTGTCGCAGGATGGTTGTTGAAGTTGTATCAACATGGGCTGCCGAGTCACAGTCATAATTTCACCAATATCACAAAGATAAACACACCTAAGTCGATCCAGGACGATCCACCTGGACTAATACTGTAATATTGGATCATATAAGTGCCTTGGCAGCCCATGTGTCATCACTCGTGAGCAAAATATCTAAGAGGGTTTTGAAGCAACATACAGTGATTGAAGTACGACATCTATAAGCCACCAAATTCAACCTGAGAACTCCACCCAACCCAACCCATGCACAGACGTTTTGAAGCCACACCAATAACAACAGCAGCTGCACCAGTAATGAAGCTACCAAGAGTATTGTGCGTGTTTGAGCACTGCATGCAGGCCTGCACAGGTGCATTCCAGGTAAAAAGCAAGCAAGCAAGCTATGCCTTGAACCGCCACAGAAACAGTCCTACGCCTCTCGTAGCTGTCTTACAGCAACCTTGGGCAATCTAAACCTGCTCTGTGCAAGAATATTCACCACCTGCTTTTGTGTTGTACCAGCCAAGCGCAATAGGTACTTGCAAGCCTTCCTCACGGATCTAAGTCGAAGCGTTTGTGACGCTTCTCATACAGCATATTGTTGGTCCAACCTTCTTCGATCCAGACTCTCCCGTGTAACAATCCGATCCATCTTGCAAAGCACAGCACCACACATCCAGCCGCTGCAGAGCACTTCCTTCATCAGTTGTTCATCAGATAGACCGAGCTTTGTCACGTACTTGTGACCTACTTTGTGCCAGTGGAATCCACGGCCATCGCATCACCGGCGACCGGCTCCGCTCCGCCCTCGACGTCCTTCCCCGCCATCCCGTCGATGCTGACGTCGTCATCGTTGTCGTCGTAATGGTCGACGTAGTGGCTCGCCGGTGGAGGGCCGTGAAATCTGTTGTATACGACTTCGATGGCACCGTACGTAAGGAATATCGCAATCGCGACGAGGCAAGCGTAGCCCCAGCGCGCCCAATTGGAAGGACCCAAGGAACCTGCGCGAGCACAAAGCGTGATAATCATACACTACTAATGTCTGTAGATCTGCACAAACATTATGTTAGCAAGCAATGCAGATTTGCGCC
>NSMO01003445.1:4258-19211 GCA_002588565.1 Coelastrella sp. UTEX B 3026
TCTCTCTCTCTCTCTCTCTCTCTCTCTCTCTCTCTCTCTCTCTCTCTCTCTCTCTCTCTCTCTCTCTCTCTCTCTCTCAAAAATAGTATCGTGGCAAGGTATGCCTGGTGCCTGTTGTGTTGATCACCATCAGTTTGATAAAAGTTTGTCAACAAGGCATGGTGTTGAGGTTATCCACATAATAACGTCGCGAGTGGCCTTGGTTGGAGCCAACATGTGAAGTCATTTTCAGTGTTAAAGCTGGTTGGAGAACTGATGCATAATCAGCGCAAAACTGTCTGCACACCTGAATCTATGCCTACAGGTAGTATCACGTGAAAATGTATACTCTGCTGAGCACGGTGATACTGGTGATGGGATGTTGGAGTAATATGATCAATAGTCATGTTGGCAATAATTGTGAAGTGAATTGTTGTGAATTGTTGTAGAGTGTCGGGACAACTGACGGTGTTGGAGCTAACCACTTACTTTGCTGGAGCAAGGGTTGGTGGGGGACATTAAAAGAGCACTGGTCAGTTTCAATCTGCACGGGCCACCATATTTGGGACATTGTAGCAGGGTTTCTGTGCGTCTTTAGAGCTACTCATCAAGTGCCGCCAATTGAATTTGTCTGGTGGCCATCATGGCAATAGTATTGTCATTGCTGTTGTGTTTGGTGTAGCATGCTGCTCATGGGTCCTGCCGCAGGCCATGGTCACTATTACTTTTGAGATGCAGCCACCCTAGACTGTTCAATGGCAGTGTGTAGTGGATACGTGCCACACCAGTGGTCAGGCTGTAGTGCAGGCTGTAGTGCAGCGAATTCGAATGAATTGAAACGTCGTATGCGGTGTTTCTGTATGCAGGTATCTTGGTGAAGGTCATGTAGCTGGTCCTGGTCTCACCAACCCATGCTGGGTGTCCGGAGAGCTGCTAGTCTCAGTTAAAACCTGGTTGTAAACCGCTTCCCTCGGCACTAGCCAGCGAGCCAGCAAATGACTCATGAGGTGTCATGCCTTGTGTTGCAAATTTTCTGGTGCCTCGGACAGGATCCGAATTCAAGAGCAGCAGCAGCAACAGCAGCAGCAGCAGTAGCAAGAGTGATGATAGCCCCGACATCTGGATAGCTGATGCTGAGCTGGGCTTTGTGTTTGATGTGCCAGGGCACCGGAAGTTCTGTACATGTGTGCTGCTGAACTTCAGTTGTTGAACAGAATATGTCTGCCTTGAAAGTAAGTAGCGGCTCTAAGCCAAAGTCCGGTAGTGGTGAAACTGCACACTTGCTGGTTGTGCTGATGCTCCCTGACAGCATGCATTCATATGCGAGGGCCGGGGCCAGAAACCTGGTATTGCACGTATACTGTGCAGTTCTGCTCGTCGTCTTCTTGTAAAGTACATGGGTCGGTTGTCGGCCCAGAACGGAATCGGCAGGAATGAACAAAGCCACGGACCATCTGAGCCTGAGCGGGGTTGCGACCGAGGCAACCATGTCAAGGGAGCGCTTGCGGCATGTGCAACGATGTTGTCTGTGGAGTCGGCGATGGCTGAGGTGCATTTTTCCCTTTTGTCTGCCTTATCTGAAGCTTTCGATGGACAGGTGGTTCAATATAGCGTAGGCATGTGTACACACTACGTAGTTCGCGCCGGGCCGTCGGCCAATTGAACGCCACATGGGGTGCACTGTACAATTGTACAAAAGCATGCCATGCTTTTGTACAATTGTATATCCATGATGGATACAACACCCGCTTGCGCTGCAAACTGCAGCAATCACAAGGGGCACGGACAAGGGACAGACTGCCCTCGACGACGCCCCGCATGCTGTTGCGCACTTGCAGGTGCGTACCTGCCGACGACGGCCCGCACCTGCCGTCGCCGTTCAACACGGTGGTTGCAAATTTCAACGTCCGTGTGCGTCGAGAAACTCACTTTGCTCCTAGTCTTATCTCATGCACGTGTGTGGACAGCTCCAAGGAGAGTGCCGTATCTTCGAACGTACACTCGTGCGAACTGGTGCAGACGGACAGCAATACCGACCACCCTACGTTCGCGGACAGCTTTAAAAGCCTCGCACCTGAGTTGAGGCGACAGACCCTTTCTTGAGATGCAGACATTGAGGATTGAGGATCAATGCTATCACGCAGCGTGGAAAGCAGCAAAGGCTGCTGAGATTACAGAAAAGCAGGAAAAGGCCGGGGAAAAGGCCTACAGAGACTGGGGACAAACGTTCACGTGGGGACCCGAACATTACGCAAACCCCTATTTCAGACTGAAGTACACCATTAAACTTTGGTCAGCAAGGTTTGACGAGCATTTCGAAGGGCTGAAGATGATGCTGAAAGGTATGGGTACACCGCCTGCTGGGCACAGCGTCTGACAGCCGGGTGCATTAAAACATTTTTGTGGACAGACCCTGCACTCTCGCCGAGTTGGTGTCACAAGCAGCTTCTATACATTTGTGTTAGCTAGGCGACCGGTTTGAGTTGGGTACCTCAGGATTTGCATACTGCCACTGTGGCGAATGCCACAACTGAAGGCTTGTTGCTGCAGCTCCACTACCAAGTGAGTCGTTGTGTGAGTCTGCGGGTCATTCCTCACACTGACTTCTGCTGCTGCTACTGCTCTGTCTACAGGCCCAAGCGGTTTAGATTGCAAGGAGATGCTGATCAGGTTCCTTGAGCACCGCAGACAGAAAGGCATCATACAAATCAAGCTGATGAGCTTTGGGTGCGGTCCTGGATCTGACGCCGTTGCTGCCATCCTGTTCCTGCGGGATTGTGCCATCGAGATGCTGGGCATTCCCAACGAGCGTGTAACAGAGCGTGTCATATTTGATGTCACATTGGTCGACCAGGAAGAAGGGTGAGATTGGATTGCCACAGAGGCTGTTGAAGCTGCTGAACCAGGAGGCAGTGTGGAGTTTATGGTGTCGCAACACACCTTTGAGGACAGCAGAGTGGCAGAAGCAGCAGTAAGTTGACAGAATAGATACTACCCACCATCACCAGGACTGCAAGGCTTGCCAGGAGATGCGCCACACCATTCAGTACTGCATAATAGGTCCCTACGTCAGCATGCCTGAGGTTTTGAATGATGTCCTTGGAGAACAGCTTGTCACCCAGATAGCGTACACATCACTCAGGCGCACACAATCATGTTTTGGCTGCACTCTACCATCTGCTTTGCACTGGGGAGGACACCGTGCGACATGCCAGCCTTGAATGCCAATCGCTGCCAACATATTGCAAGCTGCAGACTGATGCTGGTCGGCAAGTGCTGCTGTTTATTGTTTGTCCATCTGCTCCTGCTGCTATGCTGCTGCTGCTGCTGCCGCTGCAGGCATCATGTGACTTTATCAGCTTCAGCCATGTCCTGGTGGATGTTGACCACGTGTATGGGCAAGCTCCCGCAGCAAAGGCGTTCCAAAGGCGCCTGATCAAGACATGGGCAAGCCAGACCTCAACTCGCAACAACTGCAAGATCCTGCACATGGCGGATCGGTTTGACCCGGGCCGTGCAGTTCTGCCGTACAATGTGCGAGAGACTAAATTCAAGGCCTATCCAAATTCTGACAAGCCGAAAACGTTCATAAGCCGTAAGCAACTGGCCTGTGTGCCACGCACAGTTATATACCACTGACTTTGCAATGCATTATACACTGGTTTTTGCTGGCTGCGCACTAAGCACTACACTGTGCATTCATTTGAACAACAGATCCTTGTGAGTCTCTCCCCGTACTGGCTAGTAACTTGCAGCACGTCAGGTGTCTGCCTTCATGGTGTGATATTTAGGGGTCATATCAAGATCTTGTTATATCCTCAAGGCTGATAGTGCAGGATCATGCTATGTATATGTCTCAGCATGCCAGGCGACAGTTGCCACCTTTTCAGTAATGTCACTACGGCTTTCAAATTGTCTTGGGGCTGTCCAAGTTCCAGTATCATCGCACAGCATAGTGGAGGATCAGAGCCTTATTACTTGTTGCTGGTTGGCCATGCCCTGCAGTCACTCCTGTGGAGATGAAGCGGACTACAAGCGCAGCAGCAGCAGCAGCACCGGCTGGCTATGAAGACGTCGAGCTGCTGAACAGGCAGCTGGGAGTCCTGCAGCTCGGCTGAGAGCAGAACCTTCCGTAGTGCCACCTGATGATGCCGCTCACCCAGGAGGCAGCACCACCTGCCTACAAACGGCAGTTTATTAATATCTAGATGAGTCGGCTGTTGCACTTCTCTGTGCAGCCTCCAGAGGAACACTGAGCCGCTGAGAGCCAACCCCATAATCTCACGGTCATGCGGCGTGGACCACCTGCACCCTGCACCCCGGGGAACAGCAGAGTTGGCAGGTATTACGCAGCAGTGTCTGTGGCACTAGTAGTGTCTGCCGCAAACTGCATTCTCATGCTGCACCGCATTGTGCACTGCGACAAGCTTTACATTGCATACTACTGTAGTAGTACTGTAGTTGCATACTACTGTAGTAGTACTGTAGTTGCATACTACTGTAACAGATGGCTTCAACTGGCTAGAGCTTCAAGCTAGTTGGACTTGCTCATTCTACGGCCCGTGGCTGACGGTTGAGTTTAACCAGTGACCTGAGGCTGCCTAGTGTCTCCAGGCTTTGGGAGCGCTTCGCATTTCACCACCAGACGTCCCTGCAAAGTTGCAGCATCTGTGTTTGCACCAAGGCACGTGGACATCACGGCTTGGCTTGAGTCAGTTTGATTTGGCTTCTTAAACTGCATACCCACTGCAGTGAATAAAGCATGGGTGCTGCTGATTTATTGCTCGTTTTGTTGACTATTTTGTCTGAACTTCTGAACTTGAAGCTGCCACGCTGTGGAGTCCAAACTGGACTTTATGTTTTCTGTCTTGGACTCCATTTGAATAAATCATTTTGCTCATGAAGCTCAACCATGCTGGTGCCATGAAACAGCTCACTTGTAACAGCTCAGTTGCAACACTTGCAACGTGCAGGCTCAGTGTCATGAATAATGCGGCAGTCAAGGCCTGAAACCGAGTCTGAACCCTGTGCCAGTTAGTCCTCGCGCTTGCAGTTGGCGCTCAGTTTCAGGTTTTGGCAACATGCCTGTGGCCATTGCTAGTAGCCAAGCATGTGCCAGTCAATGGATGCAGCTACCGTTGTGGCATCTTGACAGTCGGCACCAGCCGGTTGTGTAACAGGCATCCGCAATGGTCCCTGCACACCTTGCAACTCAGGGCGATTTCAAGGGGCCTGGCATGTTTGGGATGGTGAAAAGTTCAATTCAGCAGCAGCATAGATGCAGGATCATCATGAGGCTCACACTGCGTGCACTTGCCACGATAAAGCCCCGCCCTTGTGAGTATCATGTGCCAGATCTCTAGTTGCTGCCAAACCCCACAGTGAAAACAGTCCGCTGGCCACTTATTCACCCCCTCCCCCTTTTGCTTATAGCCTGTAGCCAGCAATATCAAATAAATATCAAAGGTCACGAGCGCGCGCAAACGACCATGTCAGCACCATGTTCGCACATGGAATAGAAACCCGGACAGCATGCATGCAGACGTAGACGCACTCCACTTAAGTAAGTGATATAAGGTTAGTGGAGAGTACTGCCTGAGGCGGTGAAGTATCCACGTGTAACAACCCTCTCTCAAAAAATAAGCAGGCAGGTAGTACCCAATTTAGTGTGATGCAGAGGTGTACATGCTCCATGTACTCTCATTTCAATCCTACACATTGACCCAACTTAGACCTATGACAATGCCAACCAGCCCTGATGCTCTCCGTATACAGTGAAGCAGAGGTTTTGAGCAGAGGTTCTGACAACAGCAAGGCGTCATGTCCCCAGACGTGGTCTACCATCAACACTACAACCACAGCACTGAGGGCAATCAATGATAGAAACGCTGATTGATTGCTCACCACACAGACCCAGTCAATATTGCTCACCCACACAGACCCCACGACACAACTCGGGAAAAAACCAAGTCAGCAGCCTGTACCGAGGTGCATGCATGCAGCTTTGTACAGAGCGTTGGGCTGATCTGCAAGGCAAGTTGTGACTGTAAAGTCTTGAAATTTAGCTCATGCAAGACTAGAATGTTAAGCATACTGCTGCATGCTACATGCAAGGAGCCGCCACCCGACACAAGCTTCAGTCTCTTTTACAAGCTTCTACTCCTGCTTCCGACTGTCACTCTGTGCATGGTGCTCTTGAAGTCAAAGTTTGTGCATTTCGGCGCAGATCCTACACCCTATGAAAAGCCAAAAGGCGAGCTGCCTGAATTCACCCGGCCAGTGGCACAAACACCATACACAATTTGTGCACCATACATCGAGCAGGCACATGATGTCGAGTGCCGCAGTGCATGGGATTTTGACAACTTGAGCACACACATTGGGGCGCACATCAAGAC
This sequence comes from Coelastrella sp. UTEX B 3026, assembly GCA_002588565.1. Classification (NCBI taxonomy): domain Eukaryota; kingdom Viridiplantae; phylum Chlorophyta; class Chlorophyceae; order Sphaeropleales; family Scenedesmaceae; genus Coelastrella; species Coelastrella sp. UTEX B 3026. Next base: position 10,636 of record NSMO01003445.1, read on the forward strand.
GCACAACCACACACAATGCACCCTGTACATGTGTAAAACCCATCAAGCCAATGCAAACAAACTCTGCCAAGGCAAATCCTTGCGTTGGCCACCATCCATTAACTGGAGCTGCTGGCCCCTCTGTGGCTTGTTTATATCAGTGCACCAAGGATGTGTCTGTGAAGTTTTAGTTGGCTCACGCAACATAGAATGCCAAGCGAAATGCTGCATGCTACATGCAAGGCCCATGCTGCCTGTGTATGTGCACACATGGTTGGTAACAAGGTCCCTGATGACTCTCTCTATGCCTTACTAAGTGCCAACCAACCCTCTTTGAATCCCTCAATGCAGACATGCAGGATAATCAGAATCAGAATCAGATAATCGGAATCACATGCGATAGAGCCTCAGCCGGAGTGGTAAATGCCACCATCACCCAGCATTCAATGCAAGACAGTGTCTCCGATCGCATGTAGTACTGGCATCTCACAGTGTTAAGAATTTGGTAGGCGAACCACACTGGCGAAACTCACACACACACATACACACTAACTTGAGAGAGCACTCAACACAGCGAAGCCAAATGCTCACACAAGCAAATGTTAACTCATGTTTTGAATTTGAATTTGAATTGCATGTATACAGTGATGTCAATCGTGCACTGACCATTGAGTAGCATCTCAAAGTCTACATCCCAAAGCACATGCTACAGCCTGGGTGACGTCCCTTGCATGTAGCATGCAGCAACTTTCTTTGCATTCCTCGTTGCATGAGCTAAGCTGCCCACGATACAGCTTATCATTACGCGTAGCTTTTATGTACAGCTCATGCAACATAGAATGCACAGCAACAACAACAGCCTAACCCTTATGTTGCAACACCGGTACCGCACCAACTTGTGGGTAGCACACCCCACATCTGAACACATGTTACATAAAAAGGCTACAGGATACACCCCACAATGATTCATGCATGGCTCAGTCATTTTCACGACAAATCCCACAGAACACCCAACATACCCTATTGATACACTCCAGTGGAAGAGCACACATGTGTCTACTGTACAGTAGATCAACAACCCCGCCCCCACACCACACACACACACACACACACACGCACACACCCCGCATCCCTGCTTGCCAGATGAAACCTGAGCCCTGAACCTTCCTGAACCTTAGGCGCACTGCACAAAAAACAAGCCCTTCAACACCCAAACTTGCATTAGTAACCACTTCCAGAGCCTGTGCTAGCAGTTTCCAGTCACCAGCCGTCAACTTAGCACCTACCCTAGCAAAACCCGAGCGACTGTCGTCCAAAGTTGATAGCTAGCAACATTCCAAAGTGTTGAACCAGGTGAACAGATCATCACACTCCTGTCAGACAACAGGCTTCAGCAATTTATTAACAACAGCAATCAATCAACAACCACAACCATCACAAGCACAACACCAGCAGCTGTTGCGCAAGACGATAGCTGCGAGAAAACCCCCTTGAAAGTATCAACCCACCTGAACAAACCACAGAACGGCCTATCAGCCACACACAATAAGCCTAGCGTCCACCCCAGCACAAAGATAAGCATCTACTGCCTGCGATAATAGCCAGGTGAACCCCTCAGAACCATCGAACCAGCTGAACTCACCACAGAACCGCCTGTCAGCCACACACAGTTTGCTCAGCAACCACCCCAGCACAAGAATAAAGCACCTATCAGTCAATAGCCAGAGCGTGCTGAATTCTACCGGACCAGTTGAACAAACCACAGAACCGCTTACCAGCTACACACACTTAGCTTAGCAACCACCCCAGCACAAAAAAAGCATCTATTGTGCAAGGCCAATAGCCAGGAGAACCCCTTGAGACTATCAAAGCAGCTGAACAAACCAAAAAAGCGCCTGTCAGCCACCACCCATTGGCTTAGCAACCACCCCAGCGCCAGATGAGCCTATAGCACCCATGAAGCATCGGACAATCCAGCAAAAGATCAGCATTTACTGCCTAAGGCTAGGAGCTAACACCCCCCCCCCCTGGACAGAACACCAAACCAGCTGAAGCAACCACCAAACAAACCATCAGTACAAACCATCAACCCCATGACTGATCCTTAAGCAAGTCAAATGGACTCTGTGCTGCTGCCCCAAACGGGCTGGCAGCAGCAGCAGCCCGCTGACCTCCGCAACTGTAACCGGAGTTCACTGTTTTCACCTTTGGCTGCCCCGACCCACTACCAGCCGCATATTTACTATCATTCTGGTCACGGACTAAACCCACAGCGGTTTGGCTATCCCCCGCATGAAGCAAAGCACCGGATTGTGGGCTAGGCATATCGGAATTGCCGGTCTGAAGGGCACCATCAGAATGACCGTTTGAAAAGCCGTAGCTAACACAACTGCCAGCCGTTACTAACACAGGTGCATGATCATGAGCCAGATCAGCTGAATTTGATACCAGTCCACCTATATGTGTCTGTGCTGGGGCACAAGGCGCACAAGCAGTATCATGTCTGTCATGCTGTTGGGAGCTGCTGCAAGGGCCGTTGGAATGATTAGCCGCTGCATTAACAGCAGTAGCACTGAGTTGAGAGCTCAGTGATGATGAGAATGTCATTTGGCAGCTGTGCCACCTTGTGCTGGACATTGCTGCTATAAGAGGACCTGCCCCTGCTGCTGCTGCCCCTGCTGCTGCTGGTGGTGCTGCTGCGTTCGAACGTGCATTGCCAGAGGTGCTATCATGATGACTGATAGGATTGCTTAACTGCTGACCGCTAACTTGAGCAGATGCCTGGTGTAGGCCCAGCAGCTCAGCAGCAGCGGCAGCAGCAGCAACAGGATCAGCAGCATGAGCGAGTTGACCCATATACTGCTGCATATGCATTGGCTGGTACTGGATGGGTGAAGCTGCAGGATCTTGTGCATTACTGCTGCTGCTGCTGCTGCTGCTGCTGCTGCTGCTGCTGTTTCGTGCTGATTCAGCAGCAGACCGGCCTGAGTGCACACCCCCAGTAGCAGCAGCAGCAGCAGTAGCAGGCATATGGCTAACCTCTACTGCATCTGCAGCCAAAACTGCAGACTGCTGTGCAGGCCTCTGTACACCTAATACAGCAGCAACAGCAGCAGCAGACGCTGCTCGAGCTTTCCTACTGCTCCTAGAACTGCGAGGAGATCTGCTAGGCAGGTTGTGCTCTTCACTGCTGCTGCTGCTGCTGCTGGTAAGGATGCTACCACTGACAGGGGGGTCAGCAAATGTAACAGTCCTTTGGGCTTTCGGGCTTGTGACACAATCTGCTGCTGCTGCTGCTGCTGGAGTTGCTGGTGCTGAACAAGCAGCAGTCTGTTCTTCATCTGTTGTAGAGATAACAGGATGAACGGACGGCTTCAATGCACTTCGCTGCTGCTGCTGCTGGTACCGCTGCTGCTGCACGGTGAAAGCTTCTATATCTGCTTGCCGCCGCTGCTCTTGTGTCAGGAGTTCTTGTAACGCTGCAATGATCTCAGCAAATGTTGGTCTGCAAACAGTGTAAGGATACAAGCAGTTTAGATATTGAGTCCCGGTTTCAGTAGAGCGGCAGACGCACTGACGGCATCAATGCTGTGCAAAGGTTCAAAACCAAAAATAACAGGGTTCAAGTGGCAGACACTAGCCTAAACCCCATGATATCAGCAGGTGCATCACACACCAGAGATGCCACCCTTGAACTTTGGTGTCGATCGGACCCTTGAAGACGAAGTCATGCCGCTTTTGCGTATTTTGGCTATTTAGAAGGTTTTTGCCGCTGGCGGGTAAAGGGTTAAGACTATGGCGCTTGGAGGCTGGCTCTGCCGGTAGGATAGTCAACAGCGGTGCCTTGTATACACTCGTACCAATCTGCCGATATGCTTTCCTTCACAAGAATATTCTGCGCCAAACTTCAACATAACGATAAACAAGGGTAATGCCAACAGGACGGGTGCAGATTCAGCACAGACCACAGGAGATAGAAGAGTATGCTCTGTATCCTGAGGACACAAAAGTATGAAAAAGCAAACATTATATGTTCAAACTTGATATCTTGTATGATATGCTGACCTGTCTTGTGGTTCATGTGCCCAGCAAGCCTCAGTAAGCTGACGATACTCAAGCGGCGGATGCATTGCTGTGCTGCTAGCACCACCACCACCACCACCAGCAGCAGCAGCAGCAGCAAGGGGGTCAAAGAAGTTGCTGCTGCTGGGCCACTCTGGACGAGCTTTGTCTCTCACGACTGAAGCACCCAGCATCGCCTTGGGAATATCTGCAGGTAGTGAGAAAAAACACGGTAAACCCGGGTAAACCCTACAAAGCCGCGGTGCAATAGACCGTGCAAATGATTCTGAGACAGCACGAAGCCAGGCTAAACTTCTCTGGAGAAAAACAGCAATCGAGGCAGTTAGAGTCAGGGCTACCGCAGCGGCTCATATGCGCAATGTACCAGCAGCTCTGGTGCATGGAGCAGTCTGCAGTTGCTCAAATAAGGTTCCCTCCTTCACTAAGGCATTCCCGCTGAGGTATATGGCTGTTGCAATTTGGTTTACATTTCATAACACAACATTCTGAAACACTAGTTACAACACAGCATGTAGATGCAGCAAGAGAAGCCGTGCAGAGCTGTACACCTGCAGTGCCAGCCAGGCACAGCATGGCTGATGAGTAAACATGCATGCAGGCTTGGGCAGAAACACCTTCGAGCAAGGAAACACTACCCCAGCAAGAAAACAAGAGCCTCTGCCCACCTGCAAATGCTTTTAGCCCTGTAGCCATCTCCCAGAGCAATACCCCCATGGCGTACACGTCACTGGGCCGACTGGCATGACCATGAACCAACAGCTCTGGGGACATGTGAGACAACGTGCCCTGCACACACAGAGTAACACAATAACATCAGAAATAACATGTTACTTTTGCCTCAATGTGACCGGCATTTTATACACTACAACTGCAGCATGGGTTACAGCAATTCAGTGGTGCAATAGCACACTACTACACCCTTACAGCATCACTTGCGTAAACAAGGTCTGGTGTGCCAGGCTGCGGACAACCATGAATTGCTTGAATAGGCCTAAGGCTCTGCTGGTGCAAGCTCTAGGCTGACAACCCAATTTGCTGACAACTCAATGACAGCTAGTATGCCCGGCTCGAGGCAACAATGCATGCAGGGGTGGCAGCTCAAGTTCATGCCACGGCAACTAAACGCTGATATCGCTTACTGACTCGGGCATACGACAGCGCATCTAAGTGGCAGCTCAAGCTCATGCCACGGCAACCAAACGCTGATATGGCTTACTGACTCGGGCATACAACAGCGCATCTAAGTAGCTCAAGTTCAAGCCACGGCAACCAAACGCTGATCTAGCTGACTGCATCATGCATACAATAGTGCATCTAGGGGCAGCAGATCAAGCATCTGCGATAGCAACCCAGTGCTGCAATCGCTCACTCAGCTCACAACAATCTGACAACCATAGTCTCAGGCCCTGCCCCTTACCCTATGTACTCCAGAAAGCTGCTACGGCAAACTCACAGTAGAATCAGCGAACGTCACCAGGCTGGACCGATTGAAGAGACAAAGACAATGCGACAGCACACTCTGAACAGTCGACAACCGAGTGTTGATGCTCACCCTATGTACTCCAGAGATGTGTGTATCTTGGTCAGATATCCTGCAAGCTAGACCAAAGTCAGCAACCTTGGACACCAGGACCTCCCGGGCGGGGGCCACATCTGCATAGCCACACTGCCAGCCTGAGAAGCTGGCGGCAGCAGAGCTGACGAGCTCAGTCTTCAACAGTACATTGCCAGCCTGCAGTTACCAACAGCAAGCGTATGTGTGTACCTGAGTGGTAAGGACTTGGCTGACCCAGTTTGTGGCAGAACCAAAGGAAGAACCAAAGGAAGAACCAAAGGCAGAACCAACAGGGAGAACCAAAGGCAGAACCAAAAGGCAGAAAAGGCTAATAATCCACACAAACATCACCATTGAAACAGGCACTGTTGGCCATACAATGCAGGAACAGGCCCAGCCTATCTAGTCGAACCTTGAGATCTCCATGCAGCACTCCCTCGCTGTGCATGTGATGCATTGCTCGTGCCACCCCCAGGGCCAGGCTGAGTACTGTCAGGTACTGGGGACGGCCAGTCAGACGGTCCTCAAGCAGGCAGTTGTCAATGGCAGCACGCAGTGAACCCTGAAGGAAAGCAGACAGAGCAGTGTTTGGCCATGTTTAGAGCAGTTGTAAAATTGCCAAAATCAAATGGTCTCACTGGATACCTTTGTGGCAATTGGACAGTTTGAAACAAAAAGCTCAGTCCCTGCAGACGCTTATGTTGGTCCGCGGCAAGGCCACTAGTTCCCCTTCTCTGTGCCAGTACCACTCTGCAGCACCCGATGCAGCCAAAGTATGGCTACTGTGCAACAAGCAAGCAATGCGGTAAGCAAAACTTCCTCAAATGGTGCAAGACAGTGATAGATTAACCAACCAACCAGCAAACCCCAACAGCGGACCCTTGTTCAAGGAACTGAACCCTTGCTCACCAGTGGGCAGTACTCCATGACCAGCTGCAGCTCATATCCAGTAACAGCCGAGCCACTGCTGCTCCCTGAAGCCCGCTGCAGGCCCACACTCCGTTTCATGAGGGCAGTAGCTGCCAACTCATCAGCTAATGAGGCGACGCTGCTGCTGTTGAGGTTTGCTGCTGCTCCTGCTGTTGTCACAGAGCCGTCTGAGCTGCCGCGGCCCTGGGCCTGGCCTAGGGGCCTTAGGAGGTACGTATACACCTGCAGGGGCAATGCATGAGGGATCAGAGTGAAGGTCAAAGGCTAATGAAGATATGCAAGTGCTAAGGCTTTCCATAGATGCTGTGCATTGCTGGGGTTCCTTTGTTCCTGCAATAGGTGCAATCGCTGCTGTATCTTGGTTCTGCTGAGGAATTGACAGGAGATAGCTCAAAAAGATGGAGACAAGTAAGGCATGAACTGCACAACTACAGGCTTGGCTGTATCCAAGTATGAGGGTATGGCTGCCTCATCAGATCGGTCAACCCTGAGTGCCACCCACCTGCACAATGTTGGGGTGGCTCAGACTGCTGCCCAGAGCTGTCTCCATCACAGCCATCTGCTCACGCCTGCTCCCAGCATCAACGCCTCCACCAATGCCTTTAAGCGGTAGAGCAGCTCGCCCTAAGCCCTCCGCTGCAAGCCCCGCGTTCGCTGGCAGCTGCATGACCTTCACCGCTGCCGCTATGCCCCGCCAGGTGGCCCGGTAGACGACGCCGAAGGTGCCGGTGCCGATCACTTCATGGAGTTGTAACTGCTGGAGCTGCTGCTGTTGTAGAAGTGATGCTAGGCTGCTGTTCGACGATGAGGGCGTCGGCGTGCGCGAGGAAGACTTCGAGCTGTGCTCGAGCGACCTTCGCCTCGCGTTCGCGCTGGTTCTAGCTAGACCCTCTTTTTCTAGCTGTTCCAACTCTGCCAAAGCTGGCTGATCTACGACCAGCTCATTCATCTCATCTATCGACATCCGCTGCACCCGCCGACGCATCACATCGCGGGGCACAGAATTCGTGGATGCGAAGCGTCGCGGGCCCCGCGGCAAGTTGCCGCGCCGCGGAGCCCGCGGAGCGCTGTACACTATTGCCCCTGGTGGCGGAGATTTGGACCTCGACCCGCCCTGCAAGCTGCCGACCGTGCTGCTCGCACCTGAACTCGTACTGCTGCTGGCCACAAGAGATCCAGAGTTCGTTCCAGATCCATGAGCACCTAATCGCCGCATGTGCACCTCCAAGCTGACTTTGGTGATCGCATGAGACAACCGCTGCATTTGCGTATCCTGCTGTTGCTGCTGCTGCTGCCAGTCATTGCTGAACCGCCTGCCCTTCGGCTGTTCAAAGCTGCACCTGCACACCAGCTGCTGCTGCTGCTGTGGCAAGACCAACATACCTCTGTTCTTGTCACTAACGACGTAAGACACTTCATCTTCGTGTCCCAACATGCTGCGGTGTATTGCAGCTACTCGGCCAAGATGAGCGCCCATATCTACTACACAGCTGGCTTGCTGTGCATTGGCCGCCAATGCACCGTCGGCTGCTGCATCTGCCGCTGCTGCTGCATTTGCTGCTTCCCGTGCAGCAGCAAGGCCAACTACAGACCCATGCATTGAAGCTGCTGCATCAGTCATACTACCACTGCTACCAGAGTAACAATCCTTCAGCTTCTGAGCCAGTGCCACTGCATACGCTTTCAAACTGTCGCTGCTGCAAGTTCCCGCTGTATCCAGCCCTGAGGCTGAATCAAACGAGCTCCTACTGCCCCTGGCTGCTGCAGATAAAACATCTTTGCTGTCCTTATCCCTTGGGTTAGCCCCACTGTCAGCAGCAGCACCAACGACTGGCGGCTGGTCACTGTCTATGGCCTTGCAATCCGTTGGCAAGACCTTATCAGCAGCTGAACGCCGTTGCTGCCTGCGTTTGTGCCAGCGGTTTGCAAGCCACAGCATCAGCAAACACGGCAAAACGACGAACACGACCAGCAACGCAGTCTTCCACCCAGCCCATTGCAAACTGCTGCTGCTGCTGCTGGTACCCGC
>NSMO01003449.1:0-10677 GCA_002588565.1 Coelastrella sp. UTEX B 3026
AGCGGGTCATGACCGGTGATCACCGGAACCGGTGGACACATGTGAGAGTCAAATGCGGCGATGGTGCCTCGACGGCATGTGTAGTCTTGGGCTGGTATAATCATAACCGAAAATGCGTTCTGTCACGAGGAAGGGTGTCCGATGCCTCACCGACGGTTTGCCTTAACAAACCTGTTACAGCATCGTTGTGAACAAATGACAGTTCGTAATCTTAGAAGCACCCAGCCCTTGATAGGGCCCCACACGGCTGCAGCTGCTTGTTGTGATACATTTAAGCCATTCCTGACCTATTGAAAGGCGTTCGCAGCCTCTGTCTGTAGTGTAACTCCCTTCTAGACAGGCAGCATGGCAAAGGCAGCTTTCTGCGTGCGCTCAGCCGCTCTACTGTGCATGATCGCAGTAGCATGTGCCTACCCGACATTCTGGATTCAGGAAAATGAGGCCACAGCACCCCCTGTAGCAAACTGCCTGGCCCACCCTGCCAAAAAAGAAGGAAAGCATCTGGCCCCCCAACCAGACACGTAAGTTTGGGCTTGTTTCTGATAATGCAAAGCGAATATATGTATGTGCGTGGACAGCCGTCGGTGATCGCCAAGTTCAACGGGTTTGAACTCATTTCGACCTCGCAAGACGATTTTCTCCCCCAAAGCGCACAATAACAATTTGTGGAAACTTTTAGCTTGTGTGCGCCCGCTATTCAGTGCGTTGTCTGCGTTCGGGCGAGGTCTGTGTCAGGCAGCGCAACGCATCTAGCAGAAGCTGTCGGACATACTGGCTGAACACGTAACTCTGCCCGCTTCGGCCCTGGCCTTTATCATTAGTTCAGTATACCTGCAATAACCTGGTCGCACACTGCCAGCTTGCTGGCCACACGCAATGCCCTATAGCATCCAGCTGTGTGCTGTTTGCCTACAAGCAGATGCTCTTCGCAGCAGGAGCACTGATTTCAGCTCTCGCACCACCAGCATGGATGATACGGCTCTTATGTCTCATATGTCTCCAGCCATGTACCCCAAGCTGCCCTACTGCTGCTTTTGCTGCTGATACAGGACCGGAACTGTCACTGTCGCCAGTGCAGCAGGCAAGCCTGTGACTGCAGTATGCCCAGGTAAGGAGAGCAGCAATGCCAACATCTTAGGACTGCACCTTGGTAGATTGCCACTGTTTTGCCAGTACAGCTACAGCAAAACCATAAGCAACTGCATTACTCATTCAATCATGACATGTGTTAGGCGTGCACGGAAACTGATCTGCATCTTTGACTCGAATATCCTGGTTGATGAAGTCTCTCTCCATATCACCACCATACTCACAACGTCAGCGGCACCCACACCCCTGCAACACATCCTCTCACGCAACCATGCTGGCTGTGTGTCTTGCAGGTAGCGAGTACACCATCACTCTGTCATTCCCCCAGGCCAGGCGTGTGCTGCTGACCGCCAGTGCAGGAAGCCTTGCTAAGGCAGCTCAGCCAGTCTGGTAGGTATCTATAGTTCACAAACCCCGGCAAACGCTTCATCAGACCAGCTCTATAAATAACATTGCAGCTAAATAACATTGCAGATGAATGTCACATTGCAGCTGAAAAATGGTATATAACATTGCAGCCAAATAAATGACATTGCAGGTGAAACGTGTGTAAGAGAGTGGCATGATCCACCTGGCGTCCTGCATGTGAATTTCACAGAGCTGCAGCGCATTGGCAACAAGTGTGTTGCCACTCATCTGCAACCACTGCACACCCTACCCGATGAAGGCCCCATGAAGGCCCTATATATTTTGCTGTATCAAGCTGCAACAGTCCTGCAACGTGTGATACAGGTTGTCCAAGCCAGTGCATATATGTGACCATAATCCAGCTCGCAAAAGCATGTCCAGCTGCATCAACTGCTTATTCTTGTGGTGTTTGCAGTCCTGGCCGCTCCTACACCGCTGCTACTGCTGATCCCGCTGAGACTTATGAGGACACCCTGACAGTACCTTGCAACGCAACAGGTAATCCATTTGGTCAACTTGTCAGCAGTTGATGGGTGTTCAAGCCATCATGTCTAGCTTAATAGCTACCGATGGTCTCTGCAGCTGCACAGTCTAGGATGCCAAGAGAGAAACAAAGGGGTTGCCATGCAGCAGGTAGCAGTTGCTATGTACCGTGGGTGCTTGTCATGTGCTTGGTATGTGTTATATCTGTTGTCAGTGAGACAGCGCTTTGTGCCATTGCTACTCAAAATGGCCTCTACTAGATCATTGGACCCTGTCCCGCCGCGACTAGCCTGACAGACAGTGCGCCGCCGGTTCATGTTTGCACTGCAGGCTCAGTCAACGTAGCAGTAACATCAGCCACCGGCAGCTCAGGAGCCTTCCAAGATCTCACCACCAAGCTCACCGTCAGCCCTCTAGCCGATTGCCCAGACTCGACCTGCTCAGCCGCTGCAGGTGCTGCCACCGCTGGCAACACAACTGCTGCCGGTAATGCAACAAGAGCAGCAGCAGCCAATGGAACTGAGCTGATGCCGGGTGCTGCTGCTCCTGGTGCTGTTGCTGCTCCTGCTCCTGCTGCTGCATCCCCACCAGCTGGAGCTAGGAGCTCTGCTGGTGCTGCTTCGGTTAGCTTTGCTATTGCTGTTGTGGGCTTGTTGCTGGCTGTGTTTGGGTTATAAGCTTGTTATGACATCGGACTATGGAGCATGGACGATGTACCCTGTTTGGTCGTCTATGTTGTGAGCTAGTCTGGTTTATTGGTATTGGCTTGTGGGCAGTTACTTGTGCACAGAAGCAGCTAGCTGCCGAGTGTGATTGGTTGGCAGTTGTGATCAACTGCAGAACCTGCAGCAGACAGATTGTACTAAAGCACGATTTCAACACAGCACAGCTATTGCCAGCGCATCTGACTTGTTGCATGGCCAGTCACTTCCACACTAAATATCTGGGTGTTGGCACTGACTTCTCAGTACTGGGTTGTGCGAAAGACCAGCCCTGCAGGCAATGAGAACAGGACAGACACTGATAAGTCACATATGACTGCATACTAACCGGCTATTGTGTTTGGTTGGGGGCCAATAACAATTGATTGTTGTATGTTGGTGGCCATTATAGCGCTTGAGTTGTGTGCCCTTTATCCTCGAGTCCTTCTGTTGGAACCAGTTACCACCATCTTGTGATTTGTACACAGGCCCCAGTCTAATGACTATACTGTTCAACCTGTGGGCTAGTAACACATAAGCAGGAACTCATTGGTTTTCTTTTATGCTCGAGTACGTACCAGTGTTAGAGAACTTGTTCCAGGGTTGGTCTGGTGGATAGGCGAAGAGTACGGACCTGTTCAGTTGTCTACACCTGGTATTGGCCTGTGTGAGCATGTCGTGATTGCTATATGAACACCGAGTGACTGACAACTTGCTTCTTACGCTTCTTTCTTACGCTTCTTTCAGCTGAGGAAAGTGACGGGTTAGGCCAGACACGCTGTGAGGTGACTGAGCCATGCAACACGTCACGGCAAGAGCTCCAGCTGCAGTGTCATGCATGGGATCGCCAGCCAAAGAGTTCTTACGATGACAAGCTCTGGCGTTGACAGCATCCAGACACCTCGACTGCACGACAAGGCTTAGCTGAAACAAAATGAAGCACAGGGTCAGTGTGCGGGGCCGTGGGATGGCGAGCCCCCCACACTGTGTTGCATGAGCTAATCTTTACGGTGTATTGTGTTGCAGCCCTGGCTGGGAAATTCAACTTGGGGTTAAAGCGACTTTTGAAGTCCGAGGCGGCCTGCCTGAGGTGCGACCTCCTGCCGTATCGATGCTTGTGACATTCTTGCTGCAAGGCACATGACACTGTATATTTTAGCTCATGCAACATGGAGTTCGAATGCCACGCAAATTGCTGTATGCTGAATGGACAATGTGAAGTTTAGCTCAAGCAACATAGTATACCAAGCAAACTCGGTTGTTTAATACATGCAAGGGGCCGCCACCCGACACATGCTTGTACTCCTGCTTCTGGAGTGCTTTAAAAATTGTGTGGAGTCGCAGCCTATGGACTGAACTCGGAACAAGCAGACACAGGTTCGTTACCAAATTCCTACAAAACCTTCAAGCTGGCACAGTTCTCATCCGAGTCATACATTTTGACTACTGCCAGTGACAATTGCAAACCGCCCTGCTTCACATGTAGCTTCCACCACTGAAAGCTTCTTTGATAGTTTTTGTAAATAGCATCCTTACATCACAGCTAAGATTGACCACCATGCAGGATGCTTGCCTACAACCATGCTAATCATGCAATTCTGATTACAGCCTAAACCAACACCAAGTACAGAAATCACCAATGACGAAATTTTGCTTGGTTATCTACTGCTGACTGCTGTGAGAGTCCATCACCGCGCCACCGACCCACTGCATGAACAGAAGTAAAAACTTCATAATACTTTGTGATTATTGAGAACACTACAATGGCTACATGTGCTGAGACAAGACACCCAGCTACCACATGAAAATCATTTCCACGGTGGCACCGAGCACAACCGTAGATCAGGCAACCACAATGCACAAGTCAAGTCCCATCGGCTGGACATTATGGGAGCCGGCGCCACAAGGACACAATGCATTCTGCTGAGGATAATCCTCTTGGCAAGAGCTTAGTGTTGCTGCAGCAACAACCACAATACGTAGTGTGGCGCCGACACATTTCATTTTTAGATACCACAGACAGGGCACAAAGTGAACATACTCAAGCACTTGCAGGCCACTTTGCGAAGTACTTGCACTGAGAGTTGACGAGACAATAAACATGATTCCCTCAACCATCAATTTCATATGATGCACTTCTCTATGCACATGCGCATGCGTGCATGAAACATGCACGCGATGCAACCGTTGCATTGAATGCCAAATGCCTTGTTGATTCATGCTGGCGAACAATGCAGCATACTTGTCAATACACAGCCTCTATCAGTGAGTTACATACCAGCTGTCAAGCTGAGCTCACTGATACGAAGCGCTGACCTCGCTCAATACATGACTATGAGAAAGTATTGAGCATTGCTACTAAACGAGCCAACAGTTTAGAATAGTTGTTTCTGTCTGGCCTGACTTCAAGCATGCATCACAACTTGTGGGTCACTTGAACATGCATCAGTCTTACAAAGAGAAGCCAATCACCAGTGTCGCTGCATCATGCCATGTCGAAACCAATTCAGGACATTGCAAACACCCCCCATAACGAGGACTTCAAATAGTGACTACCAAAGCCACCTTGTTACAATCACAAACACTATGAAACCTCAGGGTTGGAGTTGAACTCACGCATCTCCAGATTCCATGTCAAGTCAAGCCAATAATTACTTGGTAATGAGTCCCGATACAGAACTTGGGACCAAAAACATAAATGCTGATTAAATGCGATAATACTCAATGTACCCTGGTGTACCATGCAGTGGCTCTTGGCGCTCCCTACAACAATCCTTAGTGCTCCCTGCGCAACTTATAGGAACCCCACAATGCAAAAGCGACTGAGCCGCTACAACACGCCACATGCTCTCACAGGACGAGTGTCGTGCAGGGGGTGCCACCCACTCAAGCACAGTTGATCCATACACCTCACTAGTCCAACACATGAGATGAACATGCACCAAGACTTCAACATGCATTCACATCCTTTTGCTCCTCCAAGTCTGCTGGTGACTGCTGGGAGCCATCAGGAGTGTTGACCCGTTTGCTAGCCAAGCCTGAGAAGCTGCCAACACCACCAATGCCTGACACTTGTGACTTAACAACTAACAGGGACTTGGTAGCAGTCGCTTTCAGCGTGGCATATATCTTAACCCATGGCACCAAGGCAAACAGCCGCCAGGCCACATAAGCCACAAAGATGGCATTCAGCAAGACTAGCAGCACCCCCATGACCAACTTGTAAGTACTGCTGGTGTTGCCATCTTGCATGTAACCATCTGGTAGGAATGTCAGAGAGGTGAATGCAGTCAGTAACAAGCACAGAACACCGTACTCCATGACGCGCTGTGCCTCAGCCTGAGCATAGGGCTTGAACACTAACAGCATGATGTAAACACAGTTCAACACAAAGACTATCAGAAGGATCTGGTAGTAAGGTCCCAGGGCATGGCCAAACACTGATACGGTCACAAATGCAACCGTTTGCATTGCAATAACACCCTCCCAGAAGTTGCAGGATGGCTTGTATGTGCGAAACAAGAATGCATAGTGGCGATCAAAGCTTGCTGACTTGGCGAGCTGCTTGCGGCTCTTGAAAGCTAGGTAGAAGATGGCCCCTGGCAACGTGCAGCAAACAAGCAGCACCAGCGGTACACCCAGGCCAAAAGACCAGCGTGCATGATAGCCTTTAAAGCACTGTTGATTGACATCCAACAACCAGTACCTTCCAACTGCACGTAGTCCAATGTCAGTGCTAGATGCTCCAAGCACATCAATCCTGATGCAAGCGAACATGCTAAGTGTGGTTCGAGCCAGAGATGGCAGGAAGAAGAATAACACGACAATGCTGCTGCTTACAAGAAGGTCCCCAATACTGGCGGCTGCTGTTTTCCTGCTGCCAGCATTGCTGCGTTTGCGCCACACATGCCCGATGGCCTCCAACAGCAACAACATGCCCAGCATGAAAAGTGGTGCAATCAAATAAAACAGTGTTTTCTTGATTGCAACTGGCAGGCCACCGTCTGAGAACAAACAGTCTACACTCAATGTCTCAGGCGAAGTTGATGAAAAAACCCATGCTAATGCCTTCAAAGGGTATGAGATTGACTGTGGCCAATCAAGGTTTGCTGTTGCAACCACCAGGAAGTACTGGAAGTATATAACAAGGGGCTTCAACAAGTCAGTAACCCGTGGTTTTGAACAAGTCTGACGCAATGGTTGTGCGGTAGTAGCAGTTACCGATCCCAAGGTTGTTTCTGAGAGCGTGAAGTGGCAAATTACCTTGATTGCGCCCAGCAGGACCACAGCCGCCAGGACATACATGGCAAGTAGCACCCCCCGACTCATGCACTGCCTGCATGTGAATATGTTGGTTGAGCCGTATCCAACAGAACATACTCCACAAAGGTTGCCCTGGTAGCCTGAACTGCACTGAAGCGTCTTGTAGTTTGTGCCATTGCAAACAGCATCAGTAGCATGGAGCTTTGCAGTTATGTTGGCAGCCCGTTCAACAGTGTTGTTTGCGCAGCTGACGACAAGCTCTGCATTGACTGGTTGGCAGGCAACAGGGTTCGGGCACCTGCAGGGCGGATTAACAAAGAAACAGACATAGATACTGCAAAATGCAACACTGCTGAAGAAGGGGCTGCTTGCTTTCAAGGTAGTTCAAGTACAGGCTGTAGTGCATTCACCGTAAATCACAAACCAGAGGTGCTTGGCGGGCTGCTGGTTATGTAAGTGTGGG
Source organism: Coelastrella sp. UTEX B 3026 (assembly GCA_002588565.1). Lineage (NCBI taxonomy): Eukaryota > Viridiplantae > Chlorophyta > Chlorophyceae > Sphaeropleales > Scenedesmaceae > Coelastrella > Coelastrella sp. UTEX B 3026. The sequence continues at coordinate 7,408 of NSMO01003449.1, forward strand.
CCTAGCACAGCATACTAGACCATATACACACTGCTTCTGGACTGGCACATAACATACACTGGATCAGACAAGGGCGGGAGCAGGAAATTTTTGCTGATCGAGCAGTTGGGCTGCTTGACAAGGGTGAAGTGAACATGAGCATCTGCTGTAGCAGCTTCCGACCATTTGCAAAAGCACTGTATTTGAGAACAAATTTCTTGCAACAATTTGTCACCTGTGGACCTGGTCTGATAGGGGTGTAGACCGCCAGTAGCTGGGCTCCGGTGTCACCATTGCACCACCAGTACACTGTGCCCCATCAGGGCAGGGCTGACACTTGCTGCCTTCAGGAATGAGGTTGTAAGAACCGCCAGGACATGCTAAGCAACGGCCATTAACTCCACTCGCCATACCAATACCACAAAAAGGAAACTCAATACTGAAATTCAAGCTGAGCGTTGGGTTGGTATTCACAGTCACGCTGACGTTGTACCTGTCAGGCGGTACATCAACATACGTCTCCACACCACCACGGGCACCCGATTTGAATTGACCCAAAGTGAAAGTTTGGCTTTCATCTGACAAGCTAACAAGATCAAGGTAAACAAAACTATACTCTGAGGGCAGCCCATGGACACCCTTGACATCAAATATGTAGAGCAGAGAACCATTCTGCAGGCTAGACACCATACCAGGTTTGTTGGGTGACCAACTTGCGATTGAAATGCTAGTAGCTGGCACTGATATATCTTTATCATACATAGCCGTGTTGTTATGAACTGCTGCTCTAACTTGTTCTACATCAAACTCTGTCTCAAGCCATACACCTCCACCATAATCCACTGCTTTGTTGTACTCAACGCGACTGCGATCAAGAAAGGCTATTGTACCCCCATCACCATACACCCCAGCAGCAGTTATTGCCGTGTTGTTGCTGATTATGCTAGCATTGGCTGTCAGAGCAACATCGCCAAGCATACACACTCCACCCCCTCTCTCTGCACTATTGCCGTCTATGCGACTATCAACAAGAGTCACAGTGCTGTTATCCTTAGCAAATATGGCGCCTCCATGACTACCAGCACCGGGGGCTGCTGAGTTACCTAGCAGTTGTGAGTCAACCAATTTCACAACCGTGTCCTCCTCTGCATAGATGGCTCCACCCCTTGTCCCAGCTGTGTTGTTGACAATCTTGCTGCCTAGCACAGTAAGAGATGCAAATCCGACTAGGCAGAAAGCACCACCATCATCATCTGCGCTGTTATGAGCTATACGACTACCATTACTGATCGTGACATTGGCATAAGACCAGGCACTGACAACACCTCCGACACTAGCAGAATTAGCCTCGACAATGCAGGAGCTGAAGGATGCATTGCCATATATGGAGAGCACACCCCCCACACCCGCAGATATAGGGCACATGTTATATCTAAAAATGCAATTAGTAGCATTCAAACTAGCATCCGGAAATACGAACAATACCCCGCCAGAAGCCCCTTGATTGCCAGTGAAGTTGCTACCTGACATTGTGATCTGCGAGCCAGAAACACATAGCGCAGCACCCCTGCCTTGATTTAGATAGGGTGCGCTGTTGTTGGAGAACACAGAGTCTCCTATCTGAACTACAGAGTAAGAAAAGTAGCAAGCACCACCATCACCACCAACAGAATTGCTGCTTAGACGGCTGTTCATAACCCATATCTCAGAGTCAATAGAGCCCAAAGCACCAGCAAACTCTGCTGTGTTTGAGGAGAAAGTTGTATTGCGTATGGTGACATTAGACCCGTCAACAAAGCTTACTGCACCATAGCGGACAGCATGATTTTGCTCAAACACGCTGTTGCTGATGCTGACGTTGGACCTGGTGGTTTCAACAGCTCCAGCATGTCCATCAGCGCTATTGTGATAGAAGGTGCAGTTGTCGATTTTGAGTGTGCTGTGTGTTACCAACACCACACTGTTTACAGGGTCTTTGAAGCCTCCAAGGGCTTTGTTATCTGCAAAAGTCGTCTTAGTAAGCCGCACCTCCGCTTGAGCATCTCCAATAATGATGGCACCAGAACCACCTGTATTGTTTTTGAACTGTGACTCCATGATGGCGACAACGACTGACCCGCCTGCTTTGATGATGTTACCAGTTATGACAGAGTTGCCGCGGAAGGTGCCACCTGATATGGTCAGTGTTACTCTATCCACCACCATGAGGCCAGTGAAGTATTCGCCATATGCTCCGTCCCAGTGAACGTTGCTTACTGTTGGGCTCACAACCGTAACTTCGTAGTTGGGGTCACAGAAATACAGCAGGGCATACAATGGCAGGTCAGTACCAGGTTCATTGTACCACCTCTGACAGTCTGGCAGTTCTTTCGGTACTGCCACCCCCCTGAACTCGGTCTTGCCAAGGAGCCCTGCATCCACTCCTATGAGCACATCTCCACCATCAGATGTTTCGCAATGGAGTTGCATGTACTTTACGCCCTGCCGTGCAGGCCCATACCCTTGCATGTCCAGAGTGCAGTTTGCTTGCTCCATTCCAGCCGCAGTTGTGGACAGCACAGACAGCAGCAAGCCCAGGCACAACAGCCATCGCAGCTGCATGATGCCACCTGCAAAGCACAATTGCGAGCAAGTAACACGACGTGAGCATGGTTCGGTGCATTGCTCTAAGGTGAGCGATGCTACTCAGATGCTCAACCGCACTAGAACTGTACAGATAATGTTTGAGTGCAGGAGCCGAATGGTCCTGTCAGTTACAGCTCAATATCAGCGAGGTGCTGCCATAGGCAGTAATGGCTTGCACAAAAAAAGAAATATAGACAGCACTCACCGCTCTGCACCCGCTGGCAAAGCGGCCTGCCCTGCTACGTTTGGCGTTGGTCTCTCTTCTGGCAAAAGGTTCGCCCCAAGATGTCAAACCAGCCTGGAGAGGGTCGTGACTTGGAAATTTAGAGATACTCCTGGGCGGTTCGCGAAGCTGTTGGAGCGCTACAACGCACTGCATCTGTGACTCATTCTGTCGGAGCTGCGCAGAAGCTTGCGCTTGTTACAAAACGCTTTCAGTTCCTGAAGGCCGCTCGCACCTCAGCTGCTTTACTTGATAACATCTTACATCTGCTGAAGGCTGCTTATCAAAGGCTGTACAGCGGTAGCTGGCATACCTTGAGTCATGTTCCTGACGCGCGGCTTTGCCGCAGAGCAGAAGTTCCCGCTTGCCTTCATGCAATTGCAACAGCACGCACAGGGTGCATGAATACTCGATGTGCAGTCATGAGGCTGTGAGTTCCAGGC
>NSMO01003452.1:1844-18858 GCA_002588565.1 Coelastrella sp. UTEX B 3026
AGTAAAAGACACACTGTGTGAGTTGAACTCAGTGGTGTTGGTATGAGATCTCACAGCAACTGAGGTGCTGGAAGTGCACACATTGCTCAGCAGACACATTTTGATTGCTGAGCTGCAGTACCGCCTGCAAGGGTGCCATTCTATGCTGACATATGCATGATAACAGAGCAGCATGGTGCAGGGCTGCGCAGCCATGTGAATCTGATTGGTGACCAGCTGCTGCAGGCTGCCCAGAGAAAGCTATAGCTAGCACAGATGCCGGATGTGCAGCTGCCTTCAACAGAGCATTGCCAGAAGCTACTAATGCTGGTTACAGGTTCCTAGCACACGTAACAATCAGCACTCACATATGGAAAGTGCTGGTAGTTGCTGTTGGGCTTCACAGCAGCCCGCTGGGTGGATAACCGTGTGCGCATGAAGCCAGCATGTCAGCTGAAAGTCAGCAGCACCGTCCTGAAAAGCAACAGGTGAGGCTACTAGCCTAGTACTGGCCACGCTTCAAGCTCCAAGTTGGATGGGCTGCAACTCGTAGTGCAACCAGCCAGCCAACGTGCCGCTGTGCGTGATTGCCACTATAACATCTACACGACCACAGCCATCCCGTACAATAATGTATGACATCTAGAACACCACAGCCATCCAGTACAATAGTGTATGACATCTAGAACACCACAGCCATCCAGTACAAGCACTGCTGATGGCGGCCATTATGAACACCTGTTGTAGCGTGAAGTGTTGCTCTGGCTGACACATCTGATGGCCGACTGTGTGAATTTGTGCGGCCAGTGCTCACCAGTTGCCGCGTACACAACCCTGATCATACCCTGCAACTCGGGTATGTGAAGCCGGAATCATTAGTAATCGTGGATCAGCCTCCCACGGTGAACTTACTTTTTTCTCTAGACTGCCGAATGGTGATAGCTCCACACGCAAAGAGTCACTATATGCACTGATGGCATGCTTACTTTGCTCATGATGCTGCCCTGGTCCACTCAACTGATTGGGGGTGTCAGCTGCAAGCTAAGGCCTGTAGTCGTGCTACATGCTGTTGCAACTATGTCACAAGCAGCTGTGTTGAATGTGTCATTCATACAATTTATAGGGAAGGAAGAAACGTCTTGTCCGCGAATCAGCCATTGTTCATGATTCAATTGGTATGTATCCTGTGTCTGTGTGCTTTTTCTTGTTGACTCAGCATGCTGGCAGCATGCAATGACTGGTTGATGGGTGCGGCTTTGGGCCAGAGGTTGGACTGAGGTTGTCTATCTCTGTAGGTTGTTGGTACTTCTCCCTGCCAGCTGGTGACTTCGTTGCGGGATAAGTGTGTTACAATGTAACAACTTGCATAGGTTGGAAATCCGTGCTGCCGGCCTCATTCACAGACCTGCTGTCCCGATTTGATCTGAATCGATTCAGATTTGCACATTTGCCACACTTGCTCATGAGCTGATCAGCCAATAAGGTCTTATCACACAAACTCCCTGCCACACCTGTGTTATACATGTCCAATGTTAGTGTCAATCATCCAGCCTTTTAACCGGCCCAGTTATTGTGTTAGTAACACAATCACGAAAGTATTGGATGGTGCATCGTGCATCAACATTACGCAACTTCATACACCCCAAGTGGCGTGAGTCTTCCAATCCATTACCACACTTTTACCGGTTTTACACCCAGCTACTGCCAACATTCCCCTCAGAAGCCTAACAAAAGTGTGGGAACCCTCAAAGGCTTAACAAAGGCGTGGGAAGAAGGGCTTTCGAGATATGCCTCATTCACAATGGGACCAACAGAGCCAAACATGGCAATGTGGTCCAAACGAGGTGCAACATGCTTGTACAGTGCGCCACCTGTACACATACACACTGCAACAAGTGATCGCAGACAAATGCTGGCCACAACAGAATGATGCACAGCTGCAAGCATGCAGGTTGTTGCAGTCAACTTACCACACGTCATGTAGGCACCATACATTTTGCACACAGCAAGGATTGGGCCCAAAAGCAAAATAGCAGAATGAAACCAAGTCTGACACTCAATCTTAGGTTGGAATGTTATGTCCAGTAACTACAGCCGAATGCACACACCTGGTGAACACATAGGACAACACAAAGTACGTCTCTGGTTGACTCATACGGTGTTTTCATGGTGGTAATACACCGATAGCATTCCCACGAGCAGGGCCCAGTGCACATCAGGACACCAACCAACACATGCCACTCTACATGCACCGCCATCCCCCGGTACAGCAGCTTGCCTCACAAGATGCACTGCTGAAACCCCTGCCAAACCTTGATAGCTGCGGTGTATAGGTTTGGGAATCCGAAAGGCGTCTGGTTGCGTTTGTGATGCCGTTGCAGCCACTGCCATGTTTTTGTGTGGGGTTTACTGCTGTCTATGCACTGTTGCCAGTCCAATGGGCATGGTGGCTCCTGTTCACGCAACCACCGCAGCGTTTGAAGGTGGCCACCTGCTGCTGCGACTCTGCATGTATCTTCATCCCATGGGCATGGTGGCTCCTGCTGACGCAACCATTGTAAGATGTTGAGGTGTCCATGCTTTGCTGCCAGTGTGCACATACTCTGTTCGTCCCATGGGCATGGTGGCTGCTGCTGACGCAACCATTTCAGCGATTGGAGGCGGCCAGCTACTGCTGCTGCTTTGCATGTACCTTCATTCCATGGGCATGGCGGCTCCTGCTGACGCAACCATTGTAAGATGTTGACTTGTCCATAACGTGCTGCCAGTCTGCACATTCTCTGTTCGTCCCATGGGCATGGTGGCTGCTGCTGACGCAACCATTGCAGCGTCTGAAGCCGGCCACCCACTGCTGCTGCTCTGCATGTATGTTTATCCCATGGGCATGGTGGCTCCTGTTGACGCAACCATTGCAGCATTGCAAGGTGGCCACCTGCTGCTGCTGCTCTGCATGTTCGCTGGTCCCATGGGCATGGTGGCTCCTGCTGGCGCAACCATTGTAAGATACTGAGTTGTCCATAATCTGCTGACAGTCTGCACATATTCTGTTCGTCCCATGGGCATGGCGGCTCCTGTTGACGCATCCATTGCAACATCTGAAGGTGGCCACCTTTAGCTGCCAGTGTGCATGTTTCTTCATCCCATGGGCATGGTGGCTCCTGTTGACGCAGCCACTGCAGCGTTTGAAGGTGGCCACCTTCAGCTGCTGCTCTGCATGTGTACTTGTCCCATGGGCATGGTGGCTCCTGCTGACGCAACCATTGTAAGATGTTGAGTTGTCCATAACGTGCTGCCAGTCTGCATATTCTCCGTTCGTCCCATGGGCATGGTGGCTGCTGCTGACGCATCCATTGCAACAATTGAAGGTGGCCACCTCTAGCTGCCAGTGTGCATGTTTCTTCATCCCATGGGCATGGTGGCTCCTGTTCACGCAGCCACTGCAATACACTGAGCTGCCCATGTGCTGCTGCTGACTGACAGACGCTTATATTCCAGTTGCGGGGCTGCTTTTGTGAACGTAGCCACTGCAGGACATGGATGTGTCCAGCTGCTGCTGCAGCACGTAGAACACTGCTGTAAACGTTGTGAGACGCTGCCTGCTGCGACCAAAACCATTTGATCGCTTCCAAGTCCCCGGCAGCTGCTCGTGCAGAAAGCACTGTGCTATCACAAAGGTGTCCCCCCTGATGCATCTGCTGCAGCACCCAGAGGGGTAACTCGGGGTCTGCTGCGCTGATACTGCTGTGTCCTGGCCCATAAAGCTGATAAGCTGGCTTGCAAACGAGTTTGGCTGCATAAGCTTTGGCGTTGGGCGTCAGGAAGCCGAGTATCTTCAGTTTCACTTCATCAGGGAGAGCCTGAACAGCAGACAGCATGCAGGCCGGTAAGTGCGCAGTTGGCTGCTAAGCAGTTGTGAGGTGCATTGTATGTGACGTTGACAGGATTATACGTCTCATTGTCTAGCGCACTGCAAGTGTGCACTCCATGTCCGCTCTGTACCCCCACCGGAGCGCGGGCAATACGCCTGCCGTCTCTCATCAGGCTGCCTGGCCAAGGTGTATACTGTGATTTTGCTCACAATTGCCTCGCGAAGCTGAAAGCAAAGCAGAGGCCTGAGACAAGATGCTACAGGCGAGTGGTCAGGCTGTTTGGCTAGCGGCCCTAGGGCCCTATTATACAATGCGTAACGAGTATCACAGTATCCAACAGCCGCTGATGACAACAGCTTGTGGGTCTGAAGGTGAGGATGATAACCCCAAGCAACCTCTTGCCTCTGCTACAGGCGCGGGGTTTGGCGCGTAACACTCTCACTACGGCCACCTGGACGATATGTCACCACCGTGAGTCACTTTAAGTGCTTTGGATTGCAATAAGATCGCTTAGCGCCTTAAGAGAACCTCCAACTGCGTTTGGCGCACTAAGCGTCCCGCTTGATACGAGTTAAGACGTTTAACGCTGCCTAAACTTAACGCTGCCTAAACTTGGCTATTCAAACTGAACGACCGCATGATGATGACGCTGAGAATCTTCATATCCCAGCACCCACGCGGCACATGCATGCTGCATCGAGCATTGCTCATTTCCGTGCTGCTACACAGCCTGTACATGTACTGTACAGCTGGCTGTACAGTGAAATGCACAACCCCAAACCAACAAACAGACAGCAAAGCAACAAACACAGACATTGTGTGACTGGACATGTGGTGTGCCGGCTCCCTGCCCCTCAACGAGGTGTGATGGCTTGTGTGATGCCCGCTCCGACCAATCTACAAGAACAAAGGCACAACTTATCCCCAGCTGCCCAGCTACTCCTCTGAGCCCTCACTGGTCGACTCTGGATCGCTTTCTGACTCCACAATCTCGCTAGGGCTTTCACACTCCGGCTCTGTATCCCATTCAATATCTTGATCTTCTGTGGCAGGTACAGCATCCACAAGTTGATACCTGATGTCCTCGTCAGCAGCATCCACCGGCTCATACTTCAGGCAGGCTGCTTGCCCTGTTTGGGCTTGTTGCCCTGTTGGTGCGCTGGCTGTGTGGCGAACTTCCCTTTGCAGCTTTGCCCAGTATTCGCCTGAGGAGGCAGCCTGCTGAGCTGAACTGCTGCTGGAGCCGCTTGTCTAATGCTGCTGGAGCCTTGTGGTGCTTGCCGTGGGCATTGGTGCTGGTGGCATTGTTGCTTGCCGTGTGGCTGTTGCCCAATGCAAGCTGCACCTCAGGAATAATCCCTTCGAGCTTTTGACCCTTGGTCTCTGGCCAACCTCCTGCAGAACAGTACAACACCACTTCACAATACTGTATGGCCACCTTGACTGGAGAGACATGACGTTGCGGCCTGTTGCTGCTGCAGTATTGGTACAGAATTCTTTGGATGCGCAAAAGGCACACATGATGTGCTGGCCCAGCTGGCCCCGATGAGGCTCATAAGCTGAATGAAGCTGTCCAGAAACCCAGAACGGTGAAGGTTGCTCGCTGCTGACCATGGCCATGTGCCTGCATATGCAGATCAGGGTTCATATTCCCCACAGTTCATCAAATACCACAGCCCACATGAACTGCTACCGGGTCCTACAGGGCTGCAAGCACTGTCATGCATCCTGGCCAGACCCCCTCCTCCCTTCCCACTTCCCCTGGGTCCCGCCTTTTGAGAAGGGTCATTACCTGGTTGGCAGCCGCACACAATGCTAGTTATCATCACCGTGTTGGTCAGTGCCAGTTGCTTCTTTCACTGTCTTCTTCTGCCTCTGCTGATTGTGGCTAGACCGTCGCTGACTGGAGGCAGCTGGAGGCTTGTTGTTTTCTGTTGCTGCTGCTGCTTCTGCTGCTGGTTGTTTGACGGCAGCTCTTAGGCTGGCAGGCTGCAGACAACACAGCATGGTGCATACATGTTGACGCCATGATACCCGGCAGATGTTGTCCAGATCCTGTCAGCATATGTGGCACATGCCAGCAGTGGGGATGCCATTGACATGCGCATCAGCATCAGCATCCAGCCAATGCTGTGATCAATGCACAAAGCTGGGGCCGCCACACACACCAATGCGGTGGCGTACAAGCATCTGATGTGGTATAGCACCTGCAGCAGCCATGGCTAGAACATGGTGAAGTATATTTCACCCAGGCAGTGCATGCATAATCATTGGCTGGGAATACTGCCAGTATGAAGGGGCTTTGCTGTTATGCTGCAGATACATATACCTGACCCTTTCTCAAGTAGCAGCAGCAGCACTAGCCAAGAGGTCCACGGGGTCAGACTCCAGTGCATCCAGGTGCTGCTGATCGTGATTCATGAGAACATGTGCTGCAGACTGCAACAGCAACAGTAACGACACACAGCAGCGATGGTGGTATGAAACCTCACCGCAGCTGAGGTGCTGGAAGGGCACACGTTGCTCAGCAGACACACTCAGTGATCGTTGAGCTGCAGTAGCGCCTGGAAGGGTGCCATTCTGCGCTTATAAACAAACGTATGACAGATCAGCAGCCATGTAAACATCACTGATGAGCAGCTGTTGCAGTCTGCCCACAATAGGCTAGCACCGACGCCGGATGCGCGGCTGCCTTCAACAGAGCATTGCCAGAAGCTACTAATGCTGGTTACGTGTCCCTAGCACACGTAACAATCAGCACTCACATACGTGTATGGCTGGCAGTTGCTGTTGGGCTTCACAGCAGCCCGCTGGGTGGATATCTGTGTGCGCATGAAGCCAGCATGTCAGCAGCAAGTCAGCAACACCGTCCTGTGAAGCAACAAGTGTGGCTACTGGGGCAACAAATGAGGCTACTGCCCACACTTGTTGGATGGGCTGGTAGTGCAATCAGCCCAGGCAACAGTGCAGTGCTGTCGTTGTGCTGTCATTGTGGGTGATAGCGAGTCCTGCAGTTTGGCTGATGGCATCATGCGCCACATGATCAGCTACAATCAAACCATAGCGCATGACATCGAGAACACTGTCTGTGGCACAGCCATCCAGTATAATCAAGCCATCAAGACACCTGCTGTAGCGTGAACTGTTGCTCTAGCTGACACATCTAATGGCTTACTGTGGTGAGTTGTGCGACCAGGTGCCACATGCATGACCCTAATGCCGAATGGTCATAGCTCCACACGCAGAGAGTCACTCAGTATGTCCTGATGGCGTCTGTAATTGCATTGTACACGGCTGCCTGTGGTACAGCACCATAGCCTGTGCTGCTTTTGATGTTCACTATCACCCGGCTGCCCTGCTTGATCATGTCCTGGAGCCACTGCTTCAATATGTGGCAAGCACGGCGAAGAAGTGGACCTGCAGAGGCAGCAAGCACGCAGCACTTATCAAACTGTGTCATGGAGGGTAGCCGCTGTCATAGTTGGCACATCCGACATCACAACAACCGCAGCCATTGCCCTGAAAGGGCCAGCGCATACTTAGAAGGCTGAATGTGTGTTGGAAGCCATTGATGACTGGAGCCGTTGTCAGCAGCTAATACAGCAGGAAAATTCGTCATCAGAAGCGTACTGAGTGGCTCCAGGTTCTTCTTGCTTCAGCACATGACTCCGTCCAGCTCGCCATCATGATGAGTGTGATTTTGAGATGTTGCAGAGGCAGATACTTGAGACCAGGTTGTAAGCAGTGCTGATGTGTAGCTGAACAATAGGAGTATAATAGCTGTGTGTCCAGCCAGCTGAGCCATTGCTATGTTTCAAGACACGTGTGCTCAGTGTCCGCCGCTGGATTGCTTTACTGTCCAGCAGCTGCAACCGACCTCTGGGCACCCGTCCACTTGGATGACTGGCTGTTGCCAGATCCGCTTCCAACAACCACTGTTTATACATAATGACCGCATATTTTACTACATTGTTGATGCTGCCGGCGTCTCAGACAACCTGCTGCACCACCCCACTGAGTCGGTGATCCTTGCTGTCGTGTGAAATAAATAAAAAAAAAGCGTGACATGCAGCTTAAGCTCCGTGACCCCAGGCTGCTCGAACTGCATGATGCCTGTTGATCTAGCTGTTTCCCAAAGCTTGCAACCAGCTGACGTAAAGGCCGTGCATAGTGTGTTTCCCAGCTTCCCAACTGAACATCCTGTCACAAGCAGGCTGCACTTATGTTTCGGACTTTGGTTGGGGGTGCGTGGTATGTGTGCAGGAAAACGCATCATCTTAACACCAGTTTCATACACATAAGCACTGGCATACTGCTCATCGAGCAAATCTGATACACAGCTGCTGATCAGCTATTGCACCTGTGACAGAGCACAGGGTTTAGGCAACACCCTTACTGATGCCAGCTGGCGATGATATTGCATACTTCCCATGTCTATGCTGCGGGCCTCATTCACAGAAGCTACTGTTCTGGTTCATGCCAACTTTGCCTTTGCCACACCTGCCTCGCCAGTTACGTTTCACCACGCAGTCTCGCATGCCACACAGGCCAAAATCTTGTCACAATGCGGCATTGGCTCGATGGCTCGATCACTTTCACATGTCCAACCTCAGTGCCATTCATCCAGCATTTCAGCTGATCAACACAGTTTTCAACAAGATCTTCTGGCGTACTCATCCTTGCACAGTGCATCAACCTTATGCAACTTCATCTACCCCTTGAAAGTTGAGAGTGCCAAAGCAGCACCACCAGTGTTCCACGCGGCTACTGCCAACATTCCCTGCTCAGCACAGGTGTACAAAGAAGGGCCTTTCAACGTATGCCTCATTCAGGATAAGATCTCTGGAACAACAAAGCCAATCATGGCAATGCAACCAGGCCGTCTGAGAGTACGCATGTACACATACACAATGCTATAATAGGTGATCGCATACACAACACTATAACAGGTGATCGAAACCAACACTAACATTAGTTCAATTCAACATTGTATGCCCAGCATCTGCAGTTGGATGTGCATCTGCTGAACATGTAGCATAACACAGTACCTGGGCAACACCGGTGGCATTCCCACCAGCAGGGCCCAGTGCACGCACACACACACACATCAGGACACCAACTGCACATCACAATGCCACTCTACATACACTGCAAGTTCCCAATAGAGCAGGTTGCTAGCCCCACAGGATACACTGCTGAACCCCACTGCCAAAGCCTGACAGCTGCGCTATGTATGTGTAACGATTTGAAATGCGTCTGGATGCATTTGTGGCGCCTCCTGTCAGTTTACTCCAATCCTAGCTAAGATCTAAAACCACAAAGATACCTGGCATGTTGACTCACAATGCCGGGAGGTGGTATGCAAGTCCAACTGCTGTGCTAGTAGTCGCTGTCAGATGTTCAAGTACCAGCACAACCATTGCAGTACCTATTGACCATGTGCTACTGCTGCCAAATGCTATGCACAACACCCAAGACGGCACTTACAGTAACAGGCTGTGCCCAAAAATACTGGAACATTGCTTTTGTGGGCCATGGCCATTAAGACAGCTGTTTGACTTCTAGGCCTCTGAGAGGGCTAAAAAGATATCACTCACACTCACACAAGGAGCCCGACACACAGCGTAGCCCTGACCCCACCGGGGACACAGCCACACCGACTGTTAAATCATACAGTACGCACTGACAGTGTGTTTGCTTGGACACTGCCAAGCTCCAACAAGCACCACAAAATTGTTGTTATGCAACATCAGCATGCTGTTGCAGCCAGTGCCATATTTCTGTGTGGGGAACACATATCTTCATACACTGTTGCCAGTGCCATGGGCATGGCGGCTCCTGTTGACGCAGCCACTGCAGCATTTCAAGGTGGTACCGAGCAACTGCTGCTTTGCATGTTTCTTCATCCCATGGGCATGGCGGCTCCTGTTGACGCAACCATTGTAAGATGTTGAGTTGTCCAGAACGTGCTGCTATTGTGCACATATTCCGTTCGTCCCATGGGCACGACGGCTCCTGTTGACGCAACCTCTGCAGAACTTTGAGGTGGCCACCTTCAGCTGCTACTCCGCATGTATCTTCATCCCATGGGCATGGTGGCTCCTGTTCACGCAACCACTGCAGCGTTTGAAGGTGGCCACCTGCTGCTGCTGCTCTGCAAGTGGTCTGATCCCATGGGCATGGTGGATCCTGCTGGCGCAACCATTGTAAGATGTCCAGTTGTCCATGATATGCTGCCGCTCTGCACATATCCTCTTCGTCCCATGGGCACGGCGGCTCCTGTTGACGCAACCATTGCAGCGTCTGAAGATGGCCACCCGCTGCTGCTGCTCTGCATGTATTTTCATCCCATGGGCATGGTGGCTCCTGCTGGCGCAACCATTGCAGCATGTGAAGGCGGCCACCCTTTGCTGCATCATCGCATGTCTGTTTACTCCAAGGGCAAGGTGGCTCCTGGTGACGCAACCATTGTAACACGTCAAAATGGCCTCCTGCTGCCGCTGCTCTGCATGTATCTTCATCCCAGGGGCAAGGTGGCTCCTGTTCGCGCAACCATTGCAACACTTCAAGATGGCCACATTTGACGGCGGCTGCACACACCCAGGTGTCCCAGGCGCAAGGGGGCTGCTGTTCACGCAGCCACTGCAGTACACTGAGCTGCCCACGTTCTGCTGCCGACTCGCAGACGCGCGAGCTCCACTGGAGCCATCTGGGCCAGATGCTGGGCTGCTGTTGCGATTGAAGCCACTGCAGGATATGGATGTGTCCAGCTGCTGCTGCTGCTGCACATAGAACATGGCTGTATGGACTGTATTGCTGATGATCAGCAAAGACTGGGTGCTGCACCCAAATCCATTTGATCGCCTCTAAGTCCCCGGCAGCTGCTCGTGCACAAAGCACTGCAGTACGACAAAACTCATCGATATGCATCTGCTGCAGCACCCAGAGAGGTACGTCGAGGTCTCTTGCGCTGATACTGCTGTGTTCCGGCCCATAAAGCTGATAGGCTTCCTTGCAAACGAGTTTGGCTGCATAAGCTTTGGCGTTGGGCGTCAGGAAGCTGAATATCTTCAATTTCACTTCAATAGGGAGAGCCTGAACAGCAGACAGCATGCAGGCCGGTGAGTGCGCGGTTGGCTGCTATGCAGTTTTATGATGCATTGTATGTGAAGTTGACAGGATAACACGTCTCATTGTCTAGTGCACCGCAAGTGTGCCCTCCATGTCCGTTCTGTACACGTACCGAGGCGCGGGAGACATCCATGCCTTCCATCAGGCTGCCTGGGCAAGGTGTCTACTATGGCTTCACTAACAGACGCCGCGTGGTGTTGAAAGCAAAGCAGAGGCCCCAAACAAGATGCGAATGTTGCTAGCTAGCGCAAGCGTACCTAGTGTACGATATGCAACGAGTAATACAGTGTTTGTTAATCAGCCACTTTATCGTTTTCTTAATTCTGAAGGTGAGGATGACAACCCCAGGCACCCCGGGCCCTTGCCTCTGCTACAGGCGCGAGGTTTGGCGCGTAACACACTCACTGCGGCCACACTGGATGTCGCGTCACCTAAAGTTACGTTGAGTTCTGCTGAACCGCCCTAAGCGCTGTTAGCGCCTTGATAGAACCTCCAACAGCGCTTAGTGCACTAAGCGTCCCGCTTGATGCGAGTTTAGCCCTGTTAACGCTACCTAATCCTGGCTATTTGAGCTGGAACAACCGCGTGATGATGACTCTGATGATTTCAAATCCAGCACCAACGCGGCACATGCATGCTGCATCGATCGTTGCTCATTCCCGTGCTGCTGTACAGCCTGTACACGTACTGTACACCTGTGTCAGTTGCACAAAATCGAACTAGCCCACAGACGGAAGAGCAACAAATTCAAACAATGTATGTCTGTACATGTGGTGTCCGGCCCCTGCCCCTCAACAATCTTTGATTGTGTTGTGCCCCTTCGTATACGAAGGGTACGTACCAAGCCACCACCACAAAGGCCCAGCCTGGGGCTACTCCTCGGAGCCCTCACTGCTCAACGCTGCATCGCTTTCGGACTGCTCAATCTCGCTAGGGCTTTTGTATTTTGACTCTGTTGCCCTTTAGTACCTTGCACCCCCTTGCCGGCACACCATTCAAGTGTTGACACCTGTTGTTGTCGTCGTCAGGGTCCGCCAGTATCACAGCTGGCTCATACTCCAGGGCAGGCTGCTTGTCTTTCTTGAGCTCGTTGCCCTATTGATGAGCTGGCTGTGTGGCGGACTTGCCCGTTGCAGTCTTTGCTATTGGCCTGAGGCCTGCTGAGCTGAACTGTTGTTGCTGCCGCAGAAACACCCCAGTGGGGTGGCTTGTCTGACGCTGCTGTTGCCGTGTGGCGTTGCACAATGCAAGCTGGCCTCAGAAATGGTTCCTTCGAGCTTCTAACCCTTGCCCTCATTGCCAACCACCTGCAGAACAGTACAACACCACTTCACAATACTGCATGGCCACCTTGACAGGAGAGGCATGACGTTATAGCCTGCTGCTGCTGCTGCTGCTGCAGTATCAGCTTAGAACTTTCTGGATACACACTGAGACACATGATGTGCTGGACTCATGATGAAGCTGTCCAGAAAACCCAGCAAGGTGACGGCTGCCCGTTGGTGACCATGGCCATGTGCCTGCATATCTGGCAGATCACACATGTGCCCCACAGTTCGTCAGATCATGTATATTACTACAGCCCCATTTGAACTGCTACCAGGTCATCGCACAAGGCTGCAACTACTGTGACGGACTGTGGCCAGACAACCCCTGTCCCTTCGCCGGGACCCGCCTTCTGAGAAGTCATTACCTGGTTGGCAGCTGCACACATGGCTAGGACGTCAGCGTCATCATCTTGCTGTTCAGTGCCAGTTGCTGTCCTCTTGTGCCTCTGCTGATTGCAATTAGACTGTCGCTGACTGGATGCGGCTGTGGGCTTGTTAGTCCCTGCCGCCGCTGCTGCTGCTGCTGGTTGTTTGACAGCAACTCTTGGGCTGGCAGGCTGCAGACAACACATCGTGGTGCGTACATGCCAAAGCCGTGGCCATGATACCTGGCAGATGTTGTCCAGACTTTGTCAGCATATGTGGCACATGCCAGCACAGTAGGGATGCCATTATCATGTGCATTAGCATCCGGCGGCCCATGCGCATCCGGCAGCCCATGCGGTAGTCAATGCCCCAGGCTGGGGCCACTACTGTACAACTACAGAATAAGTAAGAACTTGAGCGAGAACAGCCTGTTCTCAGATCATGGTGAAGTATGTTTGATCCAGCTAGTACGTGCTTGATCTTCAATCGAGAATCCTGTTATGAGTCGGCCGTGCTGTAATGGCTGCAAACCAACATACCCGCAGTCACACTCGCTGGCCGGAAAACGCAGTGCACACACATGTGATCGGTCATAACAGTGTCATAACAGTGTCATAACAGTGTCATAACAGTGTTTTGCTAGCCACACAGGTGACAAGGTCCGGTGTGGACGCACCCTAAGCCCGTTTAGTATATAACCTTCCGAGTAGACCGCAAGCTAACTAGCCCTATAGGGCTACCGTAGCCCTATTAGTAATAGCCTATAGGTGGGCCAGCAACTCAGTGACCAACATGTATCGTGTCAGCAGAGTCTGCCAGCTTGTCTCAAAGCAATATTTCACAGCTACAGCGCAATGCATAAGATTGTCTGATAGTAGTGTTCTGTCTGTAGTGTTGAGGTCCCTAGATTAATCTACTGCAGGTTCAGCAGCGCTGGCGCAAGCCTTCAGGCCTACCGTAGGAATACGGTATTCATACCCCTCAGTACGCACCTGCCGGCAGCATAAATGGGCTCCACACTTTGGTAGTTGCTACATCAGACCATCATTTACACTACTATCTCAGTCAACTGACTGAGGTGCCAGTTGTGGGTTGATGGTCCAAGAACATGACCGCAACTGTTCTACAGGCTGTTGCCAACAGCCTAGTAGATTATTGAATAACTTACTACATCTTCAAAAGCGACTGAACCCTGGAGCTGTGTTGAATGTGTCAGACAGACAATGGGTATGGTAGTGCAGAGGGAACAGGAACGTGTGAGATACTCTCAAATGTGTTGGCAACACATTGGTGCTGATTTTTAGACAATGCCATCAGTGATTGTGTGTGTATGAACAATCATTAAGTTACTGGTAGAGTATATGCTCATGCTGTGTACAAGGACGGAGCTGTGTATACTGGTCTGCTGGCCAGCATGCAGTGACTGACGTACAGCGGGTTTTTTCTAGCTCCCTTCTACTCGCTTAGGCCCCAGGTCGGAGTACGCTCTACCTGTTGCTGCATTGGGCCCACCTTTCTGCATTTTCTGCCAGCTGGTAACCCATTTTGGGGACAAGTGAGTTACAATGTACCAATTGCATACTTCCCACTTATATACTACCAGCCTCAATCACAGAGGCTCAGCTGTCCTGCATCAGACAGCTTTGTGTTTACCACATCTGCTTAGCCCTTTCCTTCCACCGTGCAAGCTGCATGCCACAACTGTGTTATACATGTTCACTGAACCATTGGGAAGTTCCCATTGGGAAGTCCCAGTTGCATTCGTCCAGCATTTCAGCTGGTCAACAGAAAATTTCAAAACTTAATGGTGCACCACTTGCTTGCACTGTACTTCACCATTGCACTACTTCATCTACCGTTTATAGTATGCATCTTCCAATCCATTACCACCAGTTGTCCACCCAGCTGGTACCATCATTCATTGCTCAGAAAAGGTGTGGGAAGAAGGGCCTTGCGAAGTATGCCTCATTCAGGATGAGACCAACGAAGCCAATCATGGCAATGCGGCCAAGAGTCACCTCAAGCTGCAGGACAAAGCACAAACAGATGGGCAGATATCAGCATCCTTGCCAATCTTCAGCAGCATTATTCCAAAGCTTTAGCTAGCCCATACTGTAAGCATGCTTTTGTCAGATCAGATCTGCCACCAGTTTGTAGAGGCGCCAAATGCTGATTGTGCCGCTTGCACCCCCTCGCTAACATTGTAGGGAGTGTTGGCAACACAGAAGTCATCTAACTGTTGTTATTATGTCCACACTGCGATATCTACTCTCCTACTGCTTTAGAAGTACACAGTCACTGCTTCAAAAGTACACAGTCATAGCATGGCAGTCACGCCGATATAGGGTACATCAAAAACACTTCACGTTCAATGCTTAAGCAATGCAAGCCCCACCATTTCTACCGCTGGCAGTTGGGGTCACTACTTACAGCTGGTGTGAATGGCCCGCTCTTCACATTGTAGCTCTGTCCCTGCTGGAAAGGAATCCAGCTTGCCACTGTGAAGATGACAAATGTTGCAATGGTGATCAGCGGGTACTTGTTGACCTGCTGGAACACGTCAATGCCCTGGGTCAATTCCCAGAAAGCAGCAATGGCAAAGCCAAGCATGGACAGACGACCGTTGATGATCTCAGGACCAAGACCATCAAATGCCTGCATCTCTGCAAGCAGGAAAGACAGCAATAACAGCAATAGTCAGACTTTTGCTGTTGAGTTGATGTTACCAACTAGCTGAACAGTCAGAGAGCTTCACTACATGTTCTCACGGAAGTAACTGAGTCCATAGAAGCAGCAAAGACAATACAGGAGATTGCCACTGTTGACCTACTAATATGCTGCACATGAAATGCCCGGGGATTGCAGCAGCGACTTGCAAACTAGAAGCCGCTGCCCCTCAAGTGATGTAGCATGTTGAAGGCAATGCCATTGTATCCTCAACTAATACCAGCAGCTCTTCTCACCTCCGAAAGGTCTTCCTCCCTCCTGTGGTCCCAGCTGTGACATGATGCGTGCCTTTGTCTCATCTGTCTGTCCCGCCAGCTGGCCTGCCTGGTAGCCCTCCTTCTGAACATTGTCAACAGGAGTCAGACGCTGGCCAGTGATGGGGTTCTTGGGGGCGCTCTTGCCCTGACCAGATGTGTCAACTTGTTCACCCTCCTGCAGGATTGCAACAATGCATGGTTACCGAGTAATTCATCATGTACTGGCATGGCGCATGTTACTCACACCAGTTCTGCAATTGATACCAACGCTTTGATGGTACATAGCTAACGGTTGGGACCTTAATCATTGTAACAAACCACAATGCACGACAATGCGCCACTATCTGACCACAGGGAAGCTGTTGCAATGCAGTAGCAGAAACCTTGTACTGCTTTGCAGCAGTAGCCAGCTCACCTTGAACCTGCGCACGACCAGGGACCTCTTGGGCAGTGCAGGTGCAGCCTTACGGCCTGCCGGTGCAACTACTGCACGCCTGGCAACGACGTTGCTGCTGAGCATCATCTTGATCGTTTGTAAACTGTACGGTAGCGGAACAGATCTTCGTATTGACCACTGCTCGGCAGCAAATAGGCAAATCTAGCGTTGATAATGACCCTGCTTGCGACTCATGGCAGCTATATACGGGCACGAGCTGCGCTGCAGCGTGGGTTACCTCATATGATGTGGGTCGTGAACCGTCATGAAGCCACCGCGTATCTGGCGCTGGATACGCACGCCTTGCAACGCTGCGACGCCATGAGCTTACTCCTGAAAAGCTTATCATACTGTGCGCCGAAGGATAGACGTGGTAATCCTTGTGCAACAAAGCCTTAGCCATGCCTTGCCATGATGGTTGCCTGCGATATGGGTATCTTCCACAGTCGAAGACCGGAAGCAGTTCACCTTCTGAAATCCTACTTGCACCTCAAGTGCCGACTCTTGCACCGCTACTGGCGTCTGGAACCGCAATGGCTCAGCGGCGAGGTGGGACGTAGCGCTATATCACCGCCTGGTAGGTCAGCTATGCGCGCAAATCCTGGTTGCACGGCAGCCAGTGGTGACAAGGACGTTATCAGCAGCAGCTCAGCGCCGCTGGGGTGCTGAGGGCACCTAATCTTGTGGCGCACTGCTAGGCCCAGCCTTGGGCCTGAGGCCAACTGCTGTAGGCTGCATACTGTGCTTGTCATTTGCCGATCATGGTGTGTAGGATACATCTGTGCTCATCAGTGATTGCAGACATCAGCAAGTTGGCACTGCTCAGGCACAGCAGAAGTTCTCACGCTACAAGCAGCTGAACTCACGTACAGTATCAGCAACACGCGTGAACTCACAGTACGGTATCAGCAACACGTGTGT
>NSMO01003457.1:4245-16155 GCA_002588565.1 Coelastrella sp. UTEX B 3026
CCCACTGCCAAAACAACTCAAATCCATTCCACCTCTTCCACCCGACCCCGTCCGTGCGGCAGAAAACCTCCCCCTCTACCCCCCCCCCCCCCCCCCCCCCGGGCACGAAATGAGTATCCTTCTTGACCAGGCTAGTCCGCCGCATCTCCTAACGCTTTTTTATGGGTTGCTGGCTCCCTGCTCTCGATCCAAAAGAACGCGCAAGATGAGCCAAAAGGCCGGCCGAAGGTGCGACAGAGTCCCACCCAAGTCAGTACTGCTTTGTCAAAACTTTCCAGGACAACTCAGGTTGTTGACAAGCAGTTGGCCGCATGCCCAGGCCCACCTTTCGCTCCTCTGCTGTCATTTGCGCTTGTGCTGCTGCTGCCGCCGCCTCATCTGCTGCTGCTGCTGCCTTTTCTGCTGCTGTGAGAGTGCTGCCAAAGACAGCAGCACCATCGGAAACATCGGCGTCCTCCTTCTGACGAAGCAGCTCCTGCGCAATGCGCAACAGTGTACAACACAGGGTTCATGAGTCACACAGAGCTTTATTCAAACATCCTTTCACGAACAAGTCCACAAACAAGGGCATTTCAGTGCCACCAGTAGCAACATCAGCAGGGCGATTGAATGTAGTAGCCCCTGTACCCAGACAGTGTTTGCGGGTATAATGTCTTGATATAGCTAACAGCCGGCAAAGACAGCAGCACCGTCAGGAACATTGGCTTCCTCCTTCTGACGAAGCAGCTCCTGCACAATGCGCAACAATGTACAACGCAGGGTTCATCAGTCACACAGAGGTTTGAACACTCTCATCAACACGCGTACAAACAAGGGCATACTGGTGAACAACAGCAACATTAGCAGGTGTGATGACATGAAGCCTCAAAAGTGGAGAAGACGGTGCATGCAGGTGTAGATTTTTCATACTATAGATAACAACGGGCAACTCCTGCACAACATGAAACAGTGTACAACACACGGCTCATTGGTCAAAAAGGGGAATGAACACTGCAGTTGACAGCAGCAACATCAGCAGGTGTGATTCGACGTACTAACCCCTGAAAGTAGAGGAGACAAAGTCCCACTGTGGTTGTCACCCTAGAAACAGGGATAAAGTACCACCCGCCTTCCACTGACTTGAACGAACCACTTCATCTGGCGAAATAACGCTATTCATTGAATATGTTTGGCAGTGTTGGCTAAACCCGTACCTCCATCTTCTTCTGCTTCTCAGCCCTAGCTATACCAATCCGCAAATTCTCAGGCATCTCCTCTTCCTGCTGCTGCTGCCCCGGCATAGCTGCAGCAGCAGCAGCAGCGGTCCCAGAACTGCCGATCTGCAGCTTCCCATGTTGCATAGCCTTCACCAATTCAGCAGATGCAGCCGGATCTATGATCGGCACTGCAACGGGGGCAGGTACCCCGACACCTGCTGGTACTAGAGGTTTCATAAATCCCTGAGCGATCAGCTCGCCAACTGCTGCTGCTGCTGCCGCTGCTACTGAGGGGGATGCCTGCGGGGCGAAGATGGGAGCTGGGGGGAGCGCTGCTGCTGCTGCTGCCGCTGGGTCTGGTGCTGCTGCTGGGCCGGTATCCCATCTGAAAGAAAGCAGTACATAAACACGCAAGATCATGGTGATGATGCGATACACATATAAACATTGGCACCAAACGGGTGCGGCAGAGTGAAAAGCAACACGTCTTGCTCTGATGCAACATCGTCCGGAAGAGAGAGATCGTATACATCTATGCTAACTCCAAGCCGACTGAATAGATGGACCACATGCGTGACGGGTTATGAAGGCGTATCAGTGCAAGTTGCCCCCCGAGGCAGCCCTCAGCTCAAGTGGCCAGACAGGTCATCACCACCCACATGACAATCACATGCCAGCAGACTCACAAGCAAGCATTGCGCACTGCTTCACTGCCATTGAGTTGATCACAATTAGTCTGCTCATGTGATGTTGCAAGAGGTGTTCAAGCAGCTGCAGCACATGCCAGGTACATAACAGTTGTAGACGTGAAGCCACCAGCAGCACACACTGAAGTGTATGCTGCTGCTCCTGCAGCTCTTGATCTAGTCTGCATCCTTAATTGAGCATCTTTCAATAGCAGTCAAGCCAGCAATGCACAAGCCTCAGCACAGAAGGCAAGCCTCAGCAGCAGCAAGCCTGGTTGGAGTGCCCTACCCACCTTCGGGTCCTCTTGTGTGGGGGTGCTGCTTCAGGTGCTGTTGCCGCTTCTGCCTCAGCAGGACGCTTAGCTGGCAGGTCAGCCACTGCTGCTGCTGCCTGTTGCTCAGCTACCTGCTGCTGCTGTTTGTGATCTACATCCATAGCATCTGCTGCATGTGCTTCAGCAGCGGCAGCAGCAATGTCAGCAGCTTGACGAGCTTCCTGCTCTGCAGCATGCCCTTGCTGCTGCTGCTGCTGCTCCTCTTCACCTTTGCCCTCTTCGTCTTGCTGCTGTTGCTGCTCGCCAGCAGGAGCCATGTCTACATCTACAGCAGCTGATGCCTTCAAAACCTGCTGGCCATTGTCCTCATCCTCCTGCTGCTGCTGCTCGTGTTGGCCTCCTGGCAACGGCTGCTCACTATCTGCATCACTGTCATCAGCAGCAGCAGCAGCCTCTGCCGCTTTATCAGCACTACCAGCTGAGTCCGACGTAGCACCTGATCTGCTGCGGCTGCTGTCCCTGCTGCGGCTGCGGCTGCTGCGCCTTTTGCCGCGTCGATCTTTGCTCCTATCCATTGACACTGACCGCTCTCTATCTTCAGAGACAGAGCTATCACGTAGCTTGTGTTTCCCGGCGTCAGTAAGTTTATGACTTTTGTCTTTGCTGCCGTGTTTGTGCTGCTGCCGATCCCTACTGCTGCTGCGTCTGCGAACAGGACTCCTGCTGCGGCTATCTTTATCCCTCAGCGCTGACCTGGCGCTGCGCTTGCTGCTGTCATTCACCCGCCGCTCCTTGTCAGGCTTGTCCCTATTTGCTTTGCTGCTGCTCTTGTGCTGTTGCCAGTCCCTGCTTTTGCTGCGCTTGCGGTCCCTGCTGCTGCTGCGCTTCCGAGGCGGGCTCCTACTGCTGCTAGAATCACTGTTCTCCCTGGACTGCGGCCTGGCGCGCCGCTTGCCGCTGTCGCTGACTCTGCGGCCTCTGTCTTCCTTGTGCCTGTCTGTTTTGCTGCTGCTCTTCTGCAGTTTCTTGTCCCTGCTGCTGCTGCGCTTACGTGCTGGACTCCTGCTACTGCTGTCATCATCACTGCTATCCCTAGACTTGGATCTATGGCTAGGCCTATGTTGTCTGCCGCTGTCGCTGACCCTACGGTCCTTATGACTCCTATCCCTATCTGCCTTACTGCTGCTTTTGGGCGCCTGTCTATCCAGGGACTGTGACCTGTCACGGTCCTTCTGCTTGCCACTACTGCTGTGTTTCTTGTCCCTATCAGCAGCTCTACTGCTGCTCTTCTGCAACTGCTGGCGGTCCCTGCTGCTGCTGCGCTTGCGCTCCCTACTGCTACTGCGGCGCTGCTTGGTAGCAGCAGGGCTGGCTTTTCGCCCTCTGCTGCTGACCGCTGCTTTTCTATCTCTAGCTCGATCTCCGCTGCGGTCCCGCCCACGATCTCTACTGGGTTCACGCTGCGATGGCTTCTTGTCTCTGTCCCTGCTTCTGGTGCGTGCTGCTGCTGCTGCTGGCTTGTGGTCCCGGCTGCGCTCCCTGCCGCGGCCCGAAGCAGCAGCGGCATCAGCCCCCGACTTCCTGCCTCTGCTGCTGCTGCGTCTGCGGCCGCGGCTGGTGCTGCGTTTGCGGTCTCTGCTTCTGCTGCTGCACCGGGGTTTGCCTACAGGGCTGCGTAAGCTGTTGCGACCTCTACTGCTGCTCCTCGCACGCTTGGGTGGGCTTCTGCTGCTCCCACGTTTGTCCCTGGTGCGTCCGCTGCGGCCCCTGCTGCTGTCACGAGCTTTGGTAGCCCTGGTACTGCCCCTTCCCCTGCTAGTGCTGCGCTGTCGAAGGCCAGGGCTACTTCTGGCCCTGCGGCCTCTGCTGCTGCTGCGCTCACGCTTTCTGCTGAGTGGCTGCTTTCGTACGGGGCTCCTGCTGCGAGAGCGGGCCTTCTTATCACGGCTACTGCCTCCTTTCTTTAGCCTGTCCCGCCTGCTTCTGCTGCTGCTACGCTTGCGGTCTCTGCTGCTACCGCGCTTGCCAGCACCACCACGCTTCAGCGTTGGCCTTCGCAGCTTACTGCTGCGCCGTGGCGGGCTTCTGCTGCGGCTGCTTTCAGATTCAGACTCTGAAGTAACAGACTCAGTTGATTTGCTGCTGTCTGACTGCTGTGATGTTGAGCGGTCCGAGGACACATCCTTGGAGCTCTCCCGCCCATTAGCGGCTGCTTCATCGCTGCTAGCACTGTCTGACCTGTCGCTGCGGCGATCAGAGGAGCGTCTGTCGGATGAGTCCTTTGAGACGGCCCCACCAGTATCAGCTGAACTGCTTGGCTCTGGGCTAGAGCCCATGACACTGTACTAGCCCTAAAGCAATACCCGGTGGCAGCAAGTAGTTGTGAGAGCGGTTTGCTAATGACTTGCAAGCGGAAATGCAGCCCAAGTGCCAAAGAAGCTGGAGCATCACAGCCTGTGGGGGTATGCTGTGGAGTACAAGCCATGGGCCATGGCGCCGTCCCTAATACATGCAGGGCAAAAAATGTAGGGCAAGCAGTTGAGGGATCGGTGCTTTTATCGTTCAACAAGCAGCCTACCTTGCAGTGAGTGTCAGTACTTCTTACAGCAGTGACAAGCTCACGACTCAAAGACGCGCGCAGTTCGACAGATATATGACGAAACAACAAGGCGATGGTAAAGAACAAGAAGTAAGGCTTGTTGCTGTGTTCAAGTTTCAGTAGCCGCGAACCGACCGCCTATGTCGTTATTCGAGCATAGAAACTAATTTAGACATTACATCAAATCAGCGGTCAGAGCACTGACAGAGATCGGCTTTGCAACCAGTTCACACCGCAAGTATGACAGGGTCCAAGAGTGGGGAAGCTGATAGCCCTTCCTGAGTGCGATCTTCAGGCCCATCAGCATGTACATTGCAATTATAAATTTTTTTGTCCGTCCGAAGGCTTCGCCATGCATCGCAGGGCTTGTCAGTCTTCTGCAGCTGTGATGCCACTGTGCTGAGCTGGTGGGGGCTGTTTTGCCAACCGTGATTGTACCATCAAGCACTGTTACTTCCTCACACTGCTGTACATATAATCTTATACGTGATTAGCCCGTTCTTGTCGTGCATAGCAAGCCGTTGGCGCTCATCACCTGTAGCAGTGGCCTGATGGTCGCTGCGTGGACAGACCCACTAGTATGAGCGACTTTAACTTCCTGACACAGGAAACACAACTAAGAAGAAAGCAACCGTACGTTTGCAGCATCTAACGTGACACCATGTGATGCATGCCAGCTGTCCAGCTGTCGAACTGACTTTCAAACGTGCTTACCAGGTTGGCTGTACTGAGCCCAACCCAAGCAAAGCATTATGAAAGCAAATCTCAATAATACCAACACGTTTCAACCTATGCGTTAACTCCAACCTGCTAATAATGGGGACCTCAAACCAATGCTTGCAGGTCTGGCAACAGCAGCCAAGCAACAGCAGCTACAGCAGGTCCTGGAGCAGGCGATAGTAATGCAGGCACACACCAGTCTACTGCAAGTGGACAAGTTCGTATAGCTTTACCAAGCTTCAAGGAGGTGCGCTGCTTTCAGCACAGTGACTAGCACTTGGCAGCCCTTTCCTGGGCATACGCACCCTGTACTAGAGGCACAAGCTTCTCTATCAGAATATCATACCAATATGATATGACATGTAACCTAAGGGCAGTTGTTTCCGCTGCTAGTTATTCTACTACTGTTGTTCACTGTCAGCTGCTACCTTGTGAGTGCCGGAGTCAGCATCGGTCGCTGCAGCACTGGATTACATTGGGAGCCACATGAAAGTTTCAATTGGTTGTCTATTGGGTTTGGAGAGTACCATTCTAGATGGTGAGGTACCCATCTGTCTCTACAAATCTGAAAGCCCCTGAGAGTGGCATGCACCTGCAGCTGCTGGCTGAGTCAGCTGCAGCACTGGCATTTGCCTGTCTACATAGTCACAACTAACTTAGTTCGAACCTGACGTCTGCAACAAACACGCTTACTACAGAACTCGCCAGGATCTGACCCGAATTAGGTCAACAATGCAAGCAGTCTGCAGGTTGTTATCACCACAGGGCTCATCGGCAGGTTTACTCTTAGTATGTAGAGAAGTAAAGGTAGCACCAGTGGCAGTGAGTTTGTGTGGTGTTTGTGGATGGTGGTGCTACCTTAAACCTGTTTTCTTCATACAAGGAGTAAACCTGCCGATAGGTCCTGTGGTGCCAGTGAGTTTGTGTAGTGTGTTGTGACGGTGGGGTGACCTCAGTCTGCCGGTTGGTGGTTGTCTCACCTCCAGGTTCAAGCAGCACAGCGACCAGCAGCAGCTCCAAACATATTCCAGCCTGGAGGCCTCAGGACTCAGCAGCAGCAGTCACAGCAGGGCCATCCTCCACAGCAGAGCACACCATGGCAGCAGCAGCAGCAGCAGCAGCAGCACCAGGCAGCAGTCCTGCAGCAGCAGCACCAGGCAGCAGTCCTGCAGCAGCAGCAGCACTCAGCGGAATCTGGCTTGCAGCCACCACACAACGCAGGTAAGCCAAAAGCTGGTCACCCGGACAATCTAGCTGGATCGTGTATGTGTTGCTCTCATGCATTTAGGATCAGAGCTGTTGGTAATCGTGCAACTGTGTTCGGCACAACTCGTAATCAGTAATGATGGTAGTGGCGGCCAGATCTATTGTGCAATCGGATCACCCCTCATGCATGTGGTTGCAGCCATACATATTACACAGCCTCATTCTGTGTGTAGTGGTGGTTGCCACATCATTGCGCTTGAAGAAGCCTCCATGTTGGTAATGTTTAAAGGTCATGTGCTTCCTAAACTTCAGACTGGGTTGATGGAGGGAGTTGCTGACTCCTCAACCAATATCAAATCAGTATGTCCCTGCTCTGTGCATGTCAGCTGCAGGGCCTGGGGGACCTATTCAGCCACCAGCAGCAGCAGCAGCAGCAGCGGGTCCCGGCCGACCACCGGCTCCCATTGGTCCCTCATTAGGTCTTAACATTACTATACCCCGCTACAACCAGTCAACAGCAGCACCAGGGCAAGCAGCAGTGGGGGCGGTCAGAGCACCACCTCCAACACTGCAACCGGGCCTGCCTAACAGCAGCAGCCAGCAGCAGCAAACTGCTGGCAGCAGCAGCAGCAGCGTACGGCAGATCAATGCTGTGTTGGTAAGCAACAGGCAGCAGGGCAACCCGGTGTTGAAGCATATCAAGGGTGTCCCTTGGGTGTTCTCCGACATTGTACCGGACTACCAGTGTGGAGCTAACACAGCTGTTATATTCCTTAGCCTGAGGTACGTATCGCTGTATGTGGCACACGTGTGATCTGTTGCTGGTCAAAAGAAGTGTTGTATCTGCACACTTATCACGTACCCAGCCTCTGGTGCAACATTGCATGTGTTGGCACAGTTGCCCTTCCTGCATCAATGCATGTGTTGGCACAATTGCCCTGCCCACAACAATGCGTACGTTGGCACAGTGACCCAACCCCTATTACAATAATGCACATGTTTCCATGCCCTCGTAGCCACTGCAGCAGTGCTCTTCTGCGGTGTGTGCTGATACTAGTTGCCATGGCTGGAAGCTGTGCAGATGTCACCTACTGCAGAGCGAGTGTGTGTAGGTATGTTGGCAGACACACGTCTGTCATTGGCATACTGTTGTATATCCGTATGTGTATACATACTGTATATGTGCTACTCCCCATGAGGCCAGTATGACATGACTACCGGCTCACGATCTCTCTACTGCTGCTGTTGAATGTTGGGCAAGCGAACGTGCTCAACCGTAACCAACCGTATGGGCATGCTGCCCAGCCTGCCTGAGTTCACTAATTAGTGAGCTTTATAAAGCTCCTGGGCACTGCTCATCTGCTGCATGTGGTGCTGTGTATACACAGCATGCCATGTAGGTTGCACTTGATGTCATTTGCCAATGGCCTTGCTGCTGCGAGTGGTGGGCAGCTATGTGTGCGTGTAAAAGTGACTGCGCCAATGCAAACAGGATGTATGCGCTGGCAAGAGCTGTCGTGTCATGCATGGGGGATGCCACCCGAAAGAGTCTTGGGCTGCTCATGACAAAGCTCTGACAGGCTCTGATGCTGACACTTCAAAACCGTGTGTGTGTGTTATGCTTCTCTGCTGTGCAGGTATCACCTACTGCAGCCTGAATATGTACTGCACCGGCTGAAGGCGGTACAGCGTGCCTACAGGCTGACTATTCTACTGCTGCTGGTTGATGTTGAAGAAGTGATCAAGCCGCTGCAGGAGCTGCACAAGGCGGCGATGGGAGCAGATGCAACACTGGTTTGTGCTTTCAGTAATGAGGTACGCTAGCATGGGGCTCAGTATAGTGCATGGGGCTCAGTATAGTGCATGGGGCTCGGTATAGTGCATGGGGCTCAGTTTACTGCCTAGCATAGGGGCTGCGTGCATTGCTGGGGTTTGCAAGGTTGCAGTCTGGTGTAAATGTAGGCTTGCTGGTGACATGCTTGGACTGTGAGCGTATCAACCAGTCAGGCTGCCACTGAATATTGTGACATCGCACGATCATCGCTTACACCAAAAGTTATATTCTTACAGGCTACATATGCGTTACCACGCAGATTGGTTTATGGGGTATGTCTTTGGCTTGCAAGACACTTTCTGAAGGCTTGATTTCAGTATGTTCGGCAAGCTACACATCACATGTTCTGTGTATCTGACGGTAGGGAATGTGAAGTCGCTCCGACACACACATTACTCTCCCTCTACTTACGCCAGCGCTCGCTTGAAAGCGCTATGCGGAGCTCATTCATTCATTGATGTGTATCTGCATTTATCTGTGCCTGACATGCAGGAGTGTGCAAGGTACATAGAGACATTTAAGGCGTATGAAAATCGCCCAGCAAATGCGATCATGGAGAAGACTGACACAGACTACCTAGGCCGCCTCACAACCGCACTCACGAGCGTACGAGGAATCAACAGGACAGATGCATACAGCTTAGCTAGTACATTTGGCAGCCTAGCTGATGTGATGCAAGCAGGGTTTGAGGATTTTGCAGCGATACCAGGGTTAGGACCTATCAAAGCTCGGCGGTTGGTGGATGTGTTCAATCAGCCCTTCAAGAAGACCTTGGGTGGTATCACTGCCGTTGGTGGGTCTGCTGCTGGTGGTATTGTTGGCAGCCAGCAGGCGGGGCCGCAGCAGCAGCAGCAGGCGGGTCAGCCTGAAGGCCAAGGCCTTCCTGCATGTCTCCACATAGAGGACCAACAAATTGCTACTCATCAAAATCAGGTTACTGGTGATCAGGGTCAGGGTGTTGGTGATCAGGGCTTAGATGACTGGATGGATGACGAGGGTTTGGGCGATCAAGGGGATGAGGAGGAGCAGGGTTTAGGGGACGAAGATGGTGACTGGGATGATGAGGGTTTAGGCATTGATGGTGGAGATGCTGTTGCGCCTGTGGGTGGTGAATTGGCGGCAACGCAAACTCGGGAAGTAGAGGAGGATTACTACCTGCCAGATTCTGATGAGAATTTGTTAGATGAGGAGTTTTAGCATGCTTGACTTGACAGTTTGAATGGTGCTGTCTTGCGAGACCCAGACTGACTCACTTGGGCATGCTATATCAATGCAACGGCCCCTGGGTTGCTCACTAGTGGAGTTTCAGAGAGTACTGGTATGCTGCTGGACAACTTAAGGTGTTCACCATGAAAAGCTAATCCGACTCAACCTCAATATCTGACTCGGAAGGATCAAACGACAGAGACACATCCAAAGAAGAATTGCACCGTAACAACCAACACGTGGTCTAGTTACAGTGGTCCAGTGTTCAAGTAGAGTAGTTACACTGAGCAGTGTCTCAGAGATGTGGGTACGAATGGTTATTGCAGCGTTTAATACACATTTGCTTGGGACACGCGTCATACACTGTTTGGCAAAGCGCTTGTTTGATGCATGTTATTCTCACTGTACATACTATGACAGACATCAAAACTCCTGTCATGTCGCACGCATTCACTGCACAACGATGGCCCGTTGAACACACAGGGTACTACAATAGACCGAGTACTTGACCCAAGCATCACCTACAACTACAGGCACACCAAGTCGCTCACTGAAGTAGTAAAGCTGAAGGCAGTTGAGGGATCTCTAGTGCTGATTGCAACGCAAGATTACGAGAACGCCAGAAACGCTAGAAACCACTACGAATAGATAATGACGGAGACACTGATGGAGATACTTACGCTAGAAGGTGTGGCAGAAAGCTGACAAAAAGCACAGTCAAGCTCCCAACAGCTGGACACGGCTACAGCAGGCACCATATGCTGCCATGCCAGATGTGTCCTGCTAAGGCACCTGGTACAGCGCAATAGCAGTACACACGGGTGCTGCTGCACCACACTACAGCAGGCTCAACCATTGTATGAATGAATGAGCTCCGCATAGCGCTTTCAAGAGAGCGCTAGCGTAAGTTGAGGGAGGGTAATGTGTGTGTCGGGGCGACTTCACATTCCCTACCGTTCAACCATTGTAGCTCCTGCATGGAGAGCACCAGATGCCTCAGCAGGCGTCACTATCACCACTGCCGTCTTTTGCTGTTGTTGCCTTCAGAGTGCAACTCCTGAAACAACTTGTGTCAGAGCTGCTCAATCTTGCACTTGTCTGTCATGCATCTTAAGATGTTTTCGACCTTTTTGTTGCGGGGTCTTCATCATCTGTTCGGTGCATGCAACAGACATGCAGAGTCATGAGGGAGGTCGGTTGAAGAAGGTTGGCTCAAGCTCACAGGCCCACTACAGTGTGTTTGAGCATGCAGGTTTCACAAAATATTTGTAGGTCGAAACTTAAGACCCGACACATATTACTGCTGGGCTCTTTGGTATGTTGATTGAGTCGCTTATAGAATGCGCACATGTGTTTCTGCTATTGCCACTCTTGGTGCTGAGACGTAAATGAATCATACCCACCGTGGAACACCAGCCTCTTGCACCTGATGTCTGCTGGTGCATACAGTGTAAAGTGATCCTTGAATGCACCAACTGCCACCTTGAGAGCCTGGTCACGTTTGTGCTCCTGATCCTGCAGCTGCTCCAAGGTAGGGGGTGTGCTGTTGCAGAAGGTGTCAAGAAGCAGGGTGAACGCCTTTCTGGTATCTCTGATGCAATCAATATAGTTGGGAAGCTGAACGTGCCACAAGACATACGGCCTAGAGACCCTGCAAGCATCAGAGCAGCAGTTCAACTTGATCTCTAAGGGGACCGTCACTTCACTTGATAGAAACACTGAGACCACGTCAGCATCAAACCGCACGAGTGGCCAAGAGCTTCAATGGTGCAAAGCTTCCAACCTACCTTTGAAGATGTGAAGGGGCCGGTGATAAACACAGTGCAATGATCAATTGAAAGCATGACATGCAACTATTGACCGCCCTCGCAATCAATCTGCAACTTGAGAAGAGCACTCACCTCAGAGTGCCCACAATCTTGAAGCACGGCATCCTGTTGTAGTACAGCTGTGCAACCCTGCTGAGAGGTGTGTTGTCACCATCATAAGTTACTCTGATAACCTGCACAGCCAGCATGATGCCAGCCATTGGTGTTGGCAATAGGTTGCTGCAACAGCAACACCTACATGTGCACTGCCAACACTGGCCACTGCTGCACAGCTCAACCACGTCCAGCTGCTGCATCTAACCCTTGCAGCTTATGTGGCCAGTTGCTGACTCATGCCTCTACACGCAAGGACGCCGCAA
>NSMO01003466.1:0-10478 GCA_002588565.1 Coelastrella sp. UTEX B 3026
AACATACATCAGCGGGATCAAATCCAATGTGTATATATAAGCTACGCACCAACAAAACCTCTATGGCCATCGGCCCCGCGCCCCATTTCAGAGTCAGAAACAACACAGTTTCTGCAAATCCAGTGTGAATAAGCCACACCATTCCATACAAACCTGAAGCAGAGGGAATAGCTGGTGCGGAAGAGTGCGGAAGCAGGCCCGGTGGCCCAATATACTGGACTGATCCGAATCTGATTATAAGCGACGTCATTCGATACCAAATCAAGGCACGAGACAGAGGCCAATGCAGAATAGCTCAAAGGCAGGTGCAAAATGCTGAAAATAACAGGCTCAGATTTGCCCTGCTGCCCTGGTGATGCATGCGATAGGGGGCCAAATGAAGCTACAAATGAAGCTACATTGAAGCTGCGATTGTCTGCCACGAGCTAGGATCTGTTGGTTGCCGTGCATACAAACTGCAGCCACAATACCCAACTATTCACTGCAACTTCCTATGCAACTTTCCAAGCTGCCTAGCCAGCAACACATTTATGTTGCTGGCTCTACCTTAACAGAACAGCATGTACATTTGAAGCACACTACTGCACAAAGACGCAAAGCATGTATGCTTTAAACTCGCATACTGGGCAGGTTCAAGCAAGGAGTTGCGAAACAAACATTTCCCAGCTTTCCGCAAGCAAAAATGCAAAGCTTTTGCAACCCCGACACGCTGTGCACAACAGCGGCACCCTGTACAGGGTGACCAAGCTCTACACATTCACTAACTGAAACAGGAGAGCTCAAACATTGGATTGCCAAAATCG
Source organism: Coelastrella sp. UTEX B 3026 (assembly GCA_002588565.1). Lineage (NCBI taxonomy): Eukaryota > Viridiplantae > Chlorophyta > Chlorophyceae > Sphaeropleales > Scenedesmaceae > Coelastrella > Coelastrella sp. UTEX B 3026. The sequence continues at coordinate 804 of NSMO01003466.1, forward strand.
TTGCTGCTGCTGGACAGATCCACAGAAAGGGTTTTGCCTCGGCTGCTGTTGATCAAGCATGCCACTTTCGAGGCACACCCAATAGAGGATCTAACAATAACATAGATACATAACAATAACATAGATGTATAACAATAACATATTCATATGCATATCTAGAGACATGACTACATAACAAGTGTCCACAGGCAGCTAAACACCTACAACACGCCTTTTGATGTATAGGGTACACCATGTGTACGTGTGAATAACAGGCCACCCTACCACAACCCATACAGATATTGCAGGCCGTTAATTTCAAACTCTGAACAGCAGCAGCTACAACCCGCATGCCCCACACAAACACACTGTCCTAGGCCACAACACTGCCATTCATAAACCCTGCCAAACCGTCCTGTTATTATTGTCGTGATGATCGTGGTAATCAAGGCTGAGTCTTCTTTAGCGAGCTGCTTCCCAGCATAGTACAGGTGTTCTGTGCCAAGCAAGTCACGAGTTGGTTGCAAAAGTAAGTCTGAAAGTCCACAAACCCCAAAGTGCAGTTGTCAAAGTGCAGTCATATCAGTAACAACATAAAATTTGAAGAATCCCCCTCCCCAAACCCCTGACCCTACGCCTGAACTCTACTAGCAAGTATGCGGTGCCGCTCGGCTTTAGATGATGCTGCCATTCACCAGCAGCAGCAGCAGCAGCAGCAGCATCTTATACGTCTTCAGCGAACAACACCAGAGAGGCAAAGCCAATAAAGTGCCTTCCGATACCAGTAAGACAGGCACCACAATCATGCAGCACTCCATATTGCCCATCTAAACACTACAGCATATACACCAACACTCCCTTGATGAACTGGTTGAACAGATATCACAGACGGCATATTTCATTGTACGATATACCTTGATACTTTGCCCTAAGCCAGCACAAGCTGGATAGCCGCATGATAGCAACTTGAAATCTGATGCCTGTATACATGTGACCAAGTGCAGCCAAAGCCAGCCTACACTGGAAGCACTACACCAACGGTGAACAAGATCGCAGTGCTTCCATGCAACACCGCAGTGCTTCCATGCAACGACCCAATACGCATCGCCATGCTTGGCAATTTAGCAACTCCAGAAGTGTTTCTACGTGGTTGGCCTATAGGACCTGAATATCCAGGAACAAGACACATGTTGAACGAACAGTGCCTGCTAACAGAGGGCTCCTTTATAGAGTGAGGCTATACAAATGCCCGTCGAGCGCCAACTGCAATGGGCATAAGAGCTGCGAGAACAAGTGCGTGCGTGGCTGCTCAATTAAGCTTGTAGCTGCTGAACTGTGTGTTTGCAAACATGTCCAAACCCTGGGTTATTATAGAACATGGCGGTCTGAGAAGACTTTCATGGAGACATGCGTCTCACAGACTCATCAACATGAGAGACACCAGAACATCAGTATGACAACAGCAACGACAGCTAATGGTGAAGGCGTTTGCCGCATACCACACATTGCACACCACACAAAGAGGCCAAGACTCAACCTGCCACATCGTCCAAAGGTGCTTACAGCTGCAAGCTGAAATGCCAAGTTGGATAATACTTCAACTACCAGGCCCTAAGACTCCAGCATCACTATGAAATATGATGAACGCCGGCACGACCAGTACACACTAACGGGTGGAGATATAGCTTGGCAACTATACAATCAATATCTCATATGCACCTAGTACTCTGGAACAGAGAGTACCAGGTGTATCGCAGCCAAACTTGGCAGTATCATTGTGAGGGCCACACAACAAACCACAGCACAAGCAACTTGAAGTCTGCTATGAGTCAGGCAGCTCGCAGCACACTAAGATTCAGCACCAGTAGGCTAATGCGCCCACTGGGCCAAGGTGAAAGTGTAACCACGACACAATGCTTGACGCCAGGCATCCTGAACAGCACGGCTTTGCTATCTTTGAATCATAACGGAGCGCTCTAAGTCCTACAACAGCAGAATGCGACTGTTGGGAGTTCATGTTGAAACCCTAGACTGTGCGATTCAGCACACTAGCCCACACGGAGGCCATACATACTTACACGAGTGCAAAGCATTGCTGCCTGTTATACAACACACTGTGCCGCTGCAATTGCAAGTCTCAACATTCAGGGCGGGGGAAAGGGGCCCAATCAGGCGACAAACATAACAACAATTTGAATGATGCTCGATGAACTAACCGCTGCTGCTGCTGTGGACACCAGCCCATTATGAAAGCAGTTATAGCTGGTCCATGCATTGCCACGGAGACCGCTTGTATTCGTTTCTATGCGGCATGGGGCGGATGGCAATGCAGATCTGATGGCAATGCAGACACAAAACAGACAGCAGTCTGCAGCACATTGTGCATGATGCAGGAATATAGACAGCAGCTGCAAACGTAGCAGGAATACAAAATGCCAAGGTGGCAGCAGAATTTCCAGGTGTTTACTAAGGTGTCTTAGTGAACAGCAGCGCAGCACTAACGCACACTAATGCAATATCCACATCACATCACAACGAAAGCAGCATCCACACAGCAGTGATGTACCGTGCCATGGAAGAAACACACAAAGGTTGTCACTTATGTTGCTGACAACTGCTGCTACAGCTGGAATGTGACAAGCACAAAGCAAAGTTTTGCATTGCAGGCCCGGAGGCCCCTACACCCAAGGAATGCCCAACAACGTACACACAATAGCACACCACAGGAGCCCCAATGCTCAAATGTTACAACATTAAACTAGGTCTTAATCCACTGGCGGAAACAACAAAACACCCGTGGACACAAACCCAGCTCTCACTAGCGTACAGGGTTCAACTAGCAGCAACAGTAGTTATAACGTAAGCCAGGTTCAGTAAAGCTTGCAGGTAGTGAGACTAGCGGGAAGAGGGCTTCAGCAGTCATGGGCTTTATGCCGCTTCACATATAAGTACCTATGAGTGAGTACTAGGGCTAACCTCATGACTGACAGGACCAGCTTGTTCTGTAAACATAGCAAGCTAACTGAGAGCCTGCCACATCGAACAATCTAACAGATTATAACACCTTTGTAACACGATGCCGCACCCAGCTATGCATGCCGTATCGTTGGAGAAAATGCCCGCGTTAGTAAGCGGGTCTGGGGAAGCGCCAATGTTGAAAGACCAACAGCAGTTGGCATAACTAAGGCAGACAAGCTGCTGTGAGAAGGGTCAGCATCCTGGAGCTGCTGTGCATGCTCAATCATGCGGCAGGCTGCTGCCAAATCCAGCAGCAGCCCCTGCCTGATCTGCTCCTGCCCCGTGATCATCCCTGCCGGCAGCAGCAGCAGCAGCAGCCCGGGATGCTGCTAGGTTGGCAGATCTGTCAGGTCTCATTGAGCCTGATCTGGCCTGGAGGCTGTGTAAGAGATCCAAGGTTTCCTTACTCAGCACAGACTGCTGCTGCTGTTGCTGCTGATGATGGGAGATGGTAGTATCTGCAGGATGGTGCTGCTGCTGCTGGTGCAGCAGCCAATGCTTGCTGTCAACACCATTACCCCCAAGAGCAGCTTGCAGTAGATTGTCCAAACTGCTCCTGTGTTGTTGCTGCTGCTGCTGCTGCTGTTGTGGCTTGCTGGCAGCAGCAGCAGCAGCAGCCAATAGGCTATCTAGGCTGGCGCCGGTTTGCTGCTGGGGTTTCGCAGCAGCAGCAGCAGCCAGAAGAGCAGCGAATGAACTGGGATCTGCTGCTGCTGCTCCTAACCCAGTGCTGGCTGCAGGGACTGCTGCTGCTGCTGCTGGATCCGAGGCTGGACCACTGCTGGCATTACTGCCACCGCTGCCCATTCTAGCTACACCTACACCATTCAGATCGGCTGCTGCTGCTGCCAATGGGTTTGAGGCGGCAGCAGCAGTGGCAGCAGCAGTTTTAGATGATGCATCCAGCCAGCTTAGCAGGCCAGCCAACCCAGACTGCTGCTGCTGCCCATTCGCTGCTGCGGCAGCAGCAGCAGCAGATAACAAGCTGCTTTTGGCAGTCACTGGTTGAGACTGCTTGATCGCTGCTGCTAATGGCACTGGCAGTGCTGCTGCTGCAGCAGCATCAACAGTGCTGTTGCCAGGGGCGCTGGCAGCAGCAGCAGCAGGATTGGTACCGCCAACCAGGCCCATTAAAATGCTCAACAGCTGCTGCTCGGCATACGTATTGCCTGGCTGCTTGTTAGCTGTATGTTTCTGGATTTGCTGCTGCTGCTGCTGCTCTTGCTGCTGCTGCTTCTGGCCCAAAAGTGCACTACTCACGTGTCCATGCTGCTGGTGCTGTTGTTGCTGCTGCTGCTGACAGGTGCCACCTTGTAACTGCTGCAGCAGCGCATTGAGCTGGCTTTGCTGCTGCTGCTGCTGCTCACCATCAGCAGCAGTATCAGCTGCTGTTTGGGTGTCAACCTTGTGCTCTGCTGTTGCTGCCGCCGATGTATTTGAGCTGCCAGCAGTAGGGCTGTCCCGCTCATGGCCTACCTGGTTTGCAGTGCTGCCAGCAGCAATAGCAGCAGCAGTGCGGCCACCGGCAGCAGCATGCAGCAGATCAATCAGAGAGCTGCCATTCTTGGTTACATAACCGTTCAGTACAGCTGACTTGCAGGCATTAACTGCCATCGGCTCAGACACAGGGCTCGGCTGCATCTCCTGCTGCTGTCCAGCGCTCTGCTGCTGCCGCAATGCAGCCGTTGCTGCTGCTGCTGCTGAGGCAGCACTGCGGTTGTCCTTCTGCATGTCCAGCTTACGAGCAGCAGCTGCAGTTGCATTCGCGTGTGCATTGCTGTCTGGTGCATTGTGCCCCCTGAGCTGGGAGAGCTGCTGCAATGCATCCACTGCATTTGCCAGCTGCTGTGCGTGCTGCTCATCATGCTGCTGCTGCTGCTGCTGCTGTTTGATCTGTGCTGCCACCAACCTGCTGCTGCTGCTGCCACTACCCCAACCTGCTAAGGCCTGCGATAACGGCGGCAGCATTGCTGCTGCTGATACAGGAGCAGCAGCAGCAGCAGGATCACTGCCAGCACGCCCTGCAACTTCAAGCAGCAAGGGTTTGATATCCATTTGCAGGTCATACTGGCCCCGCTGCTGCTGCTGCTGCTGCTGGTGTTGCTGCTGCTGCTGCGGCTTCTGGATGAGACTTGCATTGCCGAGGTTGTCCAATGCACGTACAGCATCTACTGCTGCTGCTGGTTCCTGAAGACCGCCAGCACCAGTGGCAGCAGCAGCAGTGTTGGTGTTATACCCTCGACTCCGCAGGCCCTGGATCGCCTTCGCTGCTGCCTGCAGTGCTGCTTCCGCTGCTGCCATAGCTGCATTTGAGCTGCCTAGTGCTGCTGCCTCTGCCGCTGCTGCTGCTTCTGCAACATCACTCACCGACTTCAGCATATCTGCTACTGCGCACATCAACCGCTGCTGTAGATGCCCAGTGCTGCTGCTGCTGTTGCCACCAGCTGTGGCTTTGACCACCTGCTGCTGCGGCTGCTGCTGTTGGAGATGTGATAGCTGCTGCTGCTGCCGTCGCTGCTGCTGCTGCTGCTGCAGCAGCAGGCTTTCTAGGAGCTTGGCAGCTGCCGGTGACTGCCCCGCTGCTGCTGCTGCTGCTCCAGCTGTTGCTCCTCCATTCAATTGCATTGCTGCGGCCAGCAGCAGCTCAGCCTGGGTCTGTTGCTGCTGCTGCTGCTGTTGCTGCTGCTGCTGCTGTGCGAGAATGCTATCCATACCGTGCTGCTGCTGCTGGTAAAGCCAGCTCTTGCTCTCAACACCATTGGCCAATGCCGCCTGCAAAAGGCTATCCAAATTCCCTGTTTGCTGCTGCTGCTGCTGGTGCATTTGCCGCTGCTGCTCCTGCATGACAACTTGATTCAGCGCTGCTGTCAGCTGCTGCTGCTGGGCAGCAGTCGTACCCGGTAGATGCATCATATGCAAGATCTGCCTGACCAGGGCAGCAGCAGTAGCACGATCAGTGCTGCCACTGCTACTGCTCATGCCACCACCCAGGCCAGCAGCAGCAGCAGCAGGGTGAACGAATCCTGTCCCTGATCCATACTGCGCTGCTGCTGCTGCTGCTGCTGGGGAAGCAGCCGCCAGCTGACTCTGCAAACTCGCATGCTGCTGCTGCATCATACTGCTGCCGCTGCCAATGCATGCAGCGATGTCCGAAGGCAGTGGCACTGGCAGGGCAGCAGCAGCAACAGGATCCAGCTCTCCCATGTGTGCTAAACCAGCAGCAGTAGCTGGATCCAACCCTCCTGCTGCTGCTGCTGCTGGCCCTACAGCCCCTGGATGTATAGGGCTGTGGGCTGGCAGCGGGTGCTGCTTGCTAGAGTTTGGCGGCCGGCCACGCTTCGCTGGCGGTTGCAAACCCCCTGTTGTCCCAGCAGCAGCAGCAGCAGAATCCGATGCATACCGCTTGAGTCCAGGTGCCTTACTGCTGCGGTACTCCAACTGCGTCCCTCGATCGACAGCAGCAGCATCACTTTCAGTCTTGATCAGCCGCTGCCGCTGCGGTGTTTGACCAGATGCTGAAGCAGCGTTGCTGCTCTTTGCTGTGTTGCCCAACTTGCTGCTGCTGCTGCCACCCGCACGCTGATCATCTTGCTGCTTGGAACCTACTGCCCCTGCTGCTGCTTTACTGGGCGGCTGCTGCTGCTGCTGCTGCTGCTCAGGGCCAGCTGCTGCTGCTGTATCAGGCTCCTGCTTCACAGGTATCGCTGGTCCCGGTGCTGCTGCTGCTGCTGCTGTACCATCCGTCTCACTGCCGGTGGAAGCTGTCCGCACAACACCATCCCCATTGGCAGCAGCAGCAGCAGTCTCATCACCTCCAGATCCAGCCGCTGAAGTAGATCCCCCAGCTCCTGCTGCTGCATTGCTTTCCCCAGCAGCAGCACCAGCACCAGCAGCATGGTTGGCACAGGCACCACCACCACCTCCTCCTGCTGCTGCTGCTGTTGTAGTCAGACCCACTGCTGCCCCAAATGTTGCAGTTCCTAGTGCTTTGTGTTTGTTGAGTCGCTCCAATGCGGCCAACAGATCTCTGAAAGATGGAAACCTTGGAAAACATCGGACACACATGTGAGCTAACTGCTGGTCGATCAGGGCTTGGATTACTGCTGTATGATACAGCTGGTGTGTGGCTTCAAGCCTGCAGGCAGGTAGAACAACAGACGTGTAAAGCAGCCGCTCAGCCACAGCTGCACTTTTCCTAAATTCACACTGGGTGACGTAAACGAGTATGGCGCACGTAGGCACACAACTGCTGCTGCTGCTGCTGCTGACGAAACATAACCCAAATTCTGCTACTATTGGGTGTGGAAAGTACTGTATTTGAAGGTGAGGTCTCCGCCATTTGACTCCCCTCTCTCGCCATGTTGACTGCAGGTGCACCTCCCGCAGCTGCCCAACATTCCCGGACCTAAAGCACAAGACACGCTGAATCACACCCGCACCCCCCCCCGGCTATAACCCACAAGTATAGCTAGGGCTTAGCACCCATCAACACACCATACCGGCTACCAATGCATCGCCGCTGCTGCCAACTGAAGTGAGAGAGGCAAAGTCACACGTTGGTACTTTCACCGTCTCAGGCAGTACTCTCCAATCAACACAGTAGCGACTTGAATGCATGATCACCATACATGCTGCCAATGCGCAACTGCTGCTGTTCGTCCTACTGCTGCTGCTGGTCCTGCTACTGCTGCTGCTGTTCGTCCTGCTGCTGCTGCTGTTCGTCCTGCTGCTGCTGTGTGGCCCTTCTGCTGCTGTTCGTCCTACTGCTGCTGCTGTTCGTCCTACTGCTGCTGCTGTTCGTCCTACTGCTGCTGCTGTTTGTCCTGCTGCTGCTGCTGTTCGTCCTGCTGCTGCTGTGTGTCCCTACTGCTGCTGTTCGTCCTGCTGGTGCTGCTGTTCGCCCTACTGCTGCTGCTTGTCGTCCTACTGCTGCTGCTGTTCGTCCTACTGCTGCTGTTTGTCCTGCTGCTGCTGTTCGTCCCTACTGCTGCTGTTTGTACTGCTGCTGCTGTGTGTCCCATTGCTGCCAATCGCGCAACTGCTGCTACTTGTCCTACTGCTGCTACTTGTCCTACTGCTGCTGGTTGTCCTACTGCTGCTATTTGTCCTACTGCTGCTGTATGTCCTACCGCTTGTCCTACCCCTGCCAATGCGCAACTGCTGCTGGTTGTCGTACAACGGTACCTGAACGCATTGCTGCTGAGTCTGTTGACAATGGATGCCAGGTCATGAGGTACCTCCTTGGGGATCTCCCTGTCCAACTCAGCTGCTAACGTCACATGGGCTTGCTCAAGCTTTGTCACACTTTGAGTGTACATGCCTGCACACAGGTGACAGCAGGTTCAGGTGGCGGCCCTTTGCACGTAGCATACAGCAGCTTGCTTGACATTACATGCTGCATGAGCTAAACCTCACAGATGACAGCAGGTAGCACGATCAGACACACAGCCTGCTGACCAGGCCCACTAGCCTATCACTGGAGTGACCTGGCAGAGCGAATGCCGCGCATCGAGAGGAGCGCCGTGAGGTCAGTGCTTACGTGCAGCTGCTGCTGCGCATTACGCTGCCACATGGCCGCATTGCCCTGAAATGCATCTGCAATGCAACTTGGCAACCTGCCAAAGCAGATGTGACTGCTAGCGTTTACTACGCATACATGATCACTGCCATTTGAGCTGCAGTGAACTGACTCTACTACCACTACAGTAGCAGCTGGGCCGACCCATCATCGGTGTTAGTGTCAGATATTATAGTAAAGGTCACTTACAGGTCATGTACAGGTCAGTTCAAAGCTATATCAAGAGCCCCGTACCTGCTATGATGAGCAGCACCTCAGTTTGGCACGCATCCAGGTCCACTCCGCTCATTGTGATCTCACTATGCTCAGGATCAGACGCAACCTCCTCGCCGTTGACTAGGTGGTGTGCTGAGACAGTGTGGAATACCATGGGGTTCCACAGCAATGCACCAATCAGCAGCTGCTTGAGGTCTGCTACTGTTGTCATCAAGCCACCTTTCATACTGTCATCCGCAGCCTGAACAGCACAACAGCAGAATGCACAGAGGGTGGCGACCGTTTGCAAGTAGCATGCAGCAGTTTGTTTGGCATTCTATGTTGCATGACCTAACCATTACAGAGGAATCTTGAACAGGTCAAATCATGTCCCGCTGCCATGCAGCCGGTCATTCTTTGCTGCTGCTGCCGCTGCGGCTGCTCTATGCTGACATGCTGTTGCTGCTCAGGCTGATGATGCACAACTGCGTTGGTACGTGCAGCTGAGGCCTGTGCTTTCACAGGCGCCATGGACTGGTGCTGCTGCTGCTGCTGCTGCTGCGTGGCCTGCACTTCACAAGCCTCCTTGCAACAGCCCTGCTTGCCTCGCACATTGTTTGCTGTGAGGCCGCATTATGCAGGCACTCAGGACAGCAACAGTGAGATTCAAGCTGCAACTGGCGCATGCGACACTGCAGAGAGAGGCGCTGCTGATTGCAGCTGCATTGCCTACTGTTCCATAATGCAGTACTCCATCATCTCTGCTCAACACAAGACTGTGGTTGAGGCGTAGCGCTGCTGGTACGCAATGTCTTAAATTTGAGACGAGCTGCAACCTGACAGCCCTGCTGACAGTCCTGCTGAACCTCAACTGTCTTGCTACGACAGGCTGTTCTGGCCCACTG
>NSMO01003467.1:4352-16587 GCA_002588565.1 Coelastrella sp. UTEX B 3026
GCAGCAGCAGCAGCAGCAGCGGCAGCAGCGGCAGCTGCAGCAGTAGCAGCAAAAGTAGCAGCAGCAGCGGCACACGAAACAAAGCTGTATTAATGTTCAGTCTCTTCCACAAAGGTGCCTTGCCACAATTGGCAGGCACTACTGTTTTTGAGAACACACGTTTATGTGAAGAATGTTGCAAAATGCATATGTACAGGTCTTGGGTGCTGCTGCTGCCCCTGCAGCAGCAGCAGCAGACAGAACAGGCGTCGTCAGCTATCATTGTGTAGAGTGGTCTTGTAACAACAGCATCTCATCATCATTGCTGAACACTGACAGTACACCACCACCCGGGGGCAGCAGCAGCAGCGGCAGCAGCAGCAGCGGCGGCGGCAGTAGCAGCAGCAGCAGACAAACAAAGCAATCTTGGTGTTTAGTCTCTTCAAGGAAAGGCAGGCACTACTTTTGATGACACCCACACTAGAGCGAAGATTGTTGCAAAATGCATATGTACGCGTCTTGCCTGCTGCAGCAGCAGCAGCAGCAGCAGCGGCGGCAATAGCAGCAGCACAATCAACAGGCGTTTATCAGCTGTCACTGCGTGATGTGTTCATGCAACAACAGCATACAACAACTTTGTGCTTTTACAATAGAATTTCCTCAGTTGCCTGCAGCAAGCGAGGAAATTGTGTGCTGATAGATGCTGCGGTTTGGTGAACAGCGTCTCACTTACGTTGTAGATCAAGATAGGTACACAAGCAACAGGTTGCTATGACAAAGCAGCAGTGGCAGTGGCAGCAGTAGTGGCAGTGGCAGCAGCAGCAGCAGCATCAATGTTGAGCAGCAAGTGCCATAACAGTCTCAATTAGCTCCAGAAGCTGTTATATGCCTTCTGAAGTTGAAACCCCACAACAACAACGACAACACCTCCCCCCCACACACCACACACACGTACACCACGGTGGTGACCACCGTGCTGCCTTCATGGTGGCAACAAATATCTGGCAGGCATATTTCCTGCAACAGCTGTTGAACGCCAACAAACAATTACAAGGCTGTGCCCCCTTCACTGCAGCAATCATCGTCTTCATCCGTTGCCAGTGACGTATGTACTTGAGACAAAAGGGTAAACTGACTGAAGAGTCTCTGTCACGCTTACAGTAAGGAAGCAACCCAGGCATTACTAATTAACAACAATGCTATTGTTCATACCTTGAAAAGCCACCACCACCACCAGTAGCAGCAGTAGCAGCAATTACTATTAGCCAACACCCCCCTTCTCTCCCCCTGCCCCCGCCCCTATGGTAGCCTCCATCCTCCCACAGCAGCAGCAGCAAGAGCAGCAGCTGCGAGCAATGGCTGCCATATGGTAGCCCCTCCACCACCACCCTCCCACAGAACACACACGCCACACGCCACACCACACACCGCCACGCACCTTCAGTAGTATGATTCCTTGTTTGTCAGCTGGCAGTGCTGCCCTCATGCGCTCACACACACGCTCACGTATTGGGCCATGAAACTGAGCACGATCAATCCTGTGAATGATCACAATGTAGCACAGACAACAACACCAGCGTCAATAACCAAAGCAGCAGCAGCAGCAGCAGCAGCAGCAGCAGCAATTGTGCTGTAGCAGCAGCAGCAGCAGCCAAAAGTTGGCAGCATCTTTGCCTTGCTGTTGTCGAACACCAAGTGAAAAGGATATGCCATACAAGCCCCAGCCCTGGATGCAAAACGCACTGGTATCTAGTTTCTGATGATCTCTGTGTGATATATCCCATTCGGCGCCAGAAATCAGCATCAACAGCCACGAAGAATGCATGCTGATGCTCATTTTGTACTGCTACTGCTGACAAGAAAGGTTGCTTGCGCTGCGTAGCAGCAAGCAGGTTCCAGAGCAGCTGAACCAGCCCGATCGCTGCTAAGATATGTGATGCTAACAGAGTTGTTTGTTTGTGCCGTCGTCGGGAGTCGCTTACTTGAGTGTTCCAGGACCCATGTAGAAGCATTGATCGTCCGGTCCCATCTTTGTTTCCACCATGCTCGCGCTGCTCACAGCTGCGGACACTGATCTTCTAAAAATATTGAGCTTGCTATGAACAGTGCGGGCGCAAGAACACGGATGGGCCAGACGAGTGGCACGAGCCAAAGCTCGCATCGACAGTTAGAGGAGGATTACCACTCCAAAGTCAAACCGCAGACGCCGCCTATTTACTGACAGAGCATCCAGTAGATACATCGTAGCATTCCAAATGCGCGGCCTGGGCCGTGTGCTGCTACTGCTGTGTAAACCCTGCTCAGTTGGAGCAGGTGGCAGTACATATGACTGTTCACTGACACACAGCACTACTGCACCTGGCCAACGCAGAGCCCGAAACGGTTGGCATATCTGAGTAACACTAAGTGCATCCATGAGCACCATGCGTAAGCTGTAAAGACCAGGGTCTGACACCCGTCGGTGTCCCTGCTGCTGCCAGGCAACAATGCCTGGTATGCTACAACACAGGGACTCCAACAGTAGCTCTATTGTGTATGTAGCATCCTGCAAGGAGAAAAACTGCGGTGTAGCACACACGCGACGTGCTAAAGAGCCCCGCAGTTCCTCACTGCTGCTGCTATTGCTGCAGGCATCATGATGCCGAAGTTCAGCTGGTTCTGCCATCGAGTAGTAAAGCTTTGTGGCCAGATACTGCCCGCCACACGCTGTACTGTAGCACAGTTGCCGCCGCCGCCGCTGCTGCCGCTGCTGCTGCCTACACGGTGCCTCCAGTGCCTGCTGCTGCTGCCACTGCTGCTGCCGTGACCTCCGCCGGCTGCTGCACAGCAATCCCTGCCTTCGACAAATACTGCCCCACAACACGCTCTACTGTATCCACAATCGCTTGCGTCTGCGCTTCTATCTCTATGTTTACACTGTCACCTGTGCCTTTGAATCCAAAAACTGTCACTCGTAGTGTCTCTGGTATCAAATAAACTGAGAAACAATCGTCCTGCACTTCGCCAACTGTCAAGCTGCATCCGTCTACTGCTATGAAGCCCTTCGGTAGGATGTATTTCATCCATTTGGGGTCAGAAAGCTGAAATGTTACACGCCTGCAAAATAACAACAAGTACATGGCATAACAACATGAGATAGCATACAGGTAGTCAAATCTGTTGTGGCCAGTGGACGCCACGTGGAGCGAGCTAGCATGTGCAGCAGTTTGGATGGGGCTATTGATTACTGCTGCTTGCCTGACCCCTTTCCTACAGTCGTGCAACACCCCCCCCCCCCACTGCCCCATCCCGCCGCGCCATGCCCACCCCTTCACCGCAGAACAGGACCACAGCTCAGCAGATGATCCACCTGCTGCAGCTGTTGTTGCTGTCAGTTCTACTGATGCTGACAATGCTATGCTGCTGTGACTGCTGCTGTAGCAGCACAACCTGACCCAGGTTGAATCCGAACCGCTTGCACACCTGTTGTTTTCTGTATCTTCAACGTCGATGATGCTGGCTGTGCAGTGCACATGACCAGAAACATTGTGGCCTCCTATTTCATCACCCACACGGGCTGAACGCTCGAAGTTGACCTTGCTGCCAACCTACAGTGAGTGCGCAAGCAAAACGATTAAGTATGTGTATGCACATATACTTCAAGCATGGGTGTTTGAAGATTTGCGGCTTTCAAGATGCCCTGCGGCTGCTGGCAAACTGCTCACTGCGGCAGGGCAGATAGCAGTACACAATTGGCAGCTAACCACCTGCCACACTGAACACGGCGTGAGCTTGCCCTGGTCGCGAGGTTTGCGAGCTGCTGACACGGCTGCCGTAGAGTATTTTGCGATGATTCTGCTGCTGCAGAGACCAGGTCACCATCTGCTGCTTTCAGCCCGCTGACAATATGCAGTGGTTCTTCTGAGCAACTGCGACTGATTGGAGTTGCATACATTCAAACGGCTATACCTGCAGGTTGCCCAAGCTTGTTGCTCGCAGCGTTTCTTGCATGACATCGAAAGACAGCATATCACCTTCTATGGCTGTGACTGTCAGGCATGTGCCATTGATCGCTACACTGGCGCCTATCTGTACACCATCTGCTTTGCCGTTTGGAAAACGTATTCTAAATGCTCTGAAGTTCTCCTTGCTTTCTAAGTCTGCCACAGCAGCAGTTCCTTGCACGATGCCAGTGAACATATTGCTGACTACAAGCGCGCGGCGCCTGGGCTGTGCGGCGCGACGTGCTACTGCAAATGGTCGCTCGTGTCTGAGTGCTGTGCGACCCAGAAGCGTGTGGCCTGCTGCGCTCTGCATGAGGCCGGTGCGGGAATGCGGGCAGTACCTTACTTTGTGAGGCAGCTGCTCAGTTACCACAATCAATGCTACTTGTAGAAGGTGCCTTAGTTTGCACTTTGCAGCTGCTGTGAAGATAATTGCCTGGCACGTGCCAGATGACAGCACAGCAGGTTACACTGCTGCAGACGTCTCCGCGCATCTCTGTACCCGGTGTATGGCAACACAGGTACCAATCCAGGTAGAGATGGGTTTACGCTTCCCTACGCGGCAACAGGTTGTGAAACAGGCCACGCCAATCTTGGGGTTGTCAAGTAGTGGATTTACTGGCGTTCTCGGTGCTGCAATACATGCAGCTACTCGGATAGACAGCGCCGATTGATGCTATCGGAGCTCCACAAGGGTCAGACTCCTGCCAGGTCCCAGATTTCCGACTCCCGCCAGAGACCTCACGAAGGCCAAGTGCGGCTGGGTTGGACCTATTATTGCCAACAAGGTATGGCCAAAGTACTATAATGCGCCCCCGGCTGTTGCCAAACCAGCATCGGGACACCTACAGAGATTATTGCTCTCATCTTGCCACTTACACAACCGCACTCAGCAGAGCTTGCGCGGGCTTGTGACCATGTCCCGAATCTACATACATATTGCAAAAACACAGCAGCCAGCGACAAATCGCCAATGATACCTGACAACTCCTGTCTCTGACAGTCAACTCCTACCGCCTTCATGACCAAGGAACTGTCCAGCATTCCATGGTTGCTGCATTCACCCAGTAACCACCTCTGCTGACGTCTTCCTACTGTTATTCTGTAGGTACACCACGGTATCTGGCAGTTAGTCAGCAGAGTTACAACAGCAGCACATAGCGAAGTTGCAGTCCCTGCAGCAATAACAACCACTATATAAGCTAGCAAGCAGTGCTAACTGCTGACTCTACAGTCACAGCTACAGCATTAACATAGCAATCGCTCAGCAGCAATAGCCACAATAGCAAGGGATGCCCACCTGCACCTCGAGAGCAGCTGTGACTGCAGGACATCGACAAGGCCGCCTTGTGACTGTCTCGTTATCTTCCACCTGCAGTCCATTCGCAGGCCTTGACCTCAACAGCAGGTTTCACGATGTAGTAGTGCTGTAGGCATTAAAGGCAGCAAGTCCTGTGAGTCAAACTAGTTGAACAGCACCATTGCAGCAGCATCAACAGCCAAGGCAGTGCTTGCAGAGCTACAAGGGCAGCAACCATGGGTTTCTTGTCACACTTGACGTCTAAGCTCAGTACAGAAGGTTCGCTATCAGGCAAAAACACAAACATGGCTGCAAAAACAACAGCAAACAGCAGTCCAGGGGGTTTGAACAGTGTACCAGCTAGGACAACAATAGAGGAATTCAGTATACCGGAGTTAAGCATCCCCAAACCGCAGCAGCTGCTCGTGCCAGAATCCTCGCACGGCAGCTTTACAGCCACGCACGCCCTCAACCCAAAAACGCCACAAAGCGCTAAACCTGGGGTTCGAACTCAGGCTGATCTGTCTGCATTAGAGGGTACGGGGCCAACAGTAGCAGCAACTTGGGGTGGGGAGGATGGAGGGGTGGAGACCAGCGCAGACAGCAGTCAGATGCTGCCAAATCTGCTGCTGTCAGAGACAGAAGTGGAGGACCTCATAACACAGGTGTGTGCGGTTCACGGGAGGGCGGGGGGGGGGGGGGGGGGGGGGCTTCAAGGGGCTGTAGCGTGGGGCCATGAGCTTCAGAGGCTCCTCTATGTAATGATTCAACAAGAGTGTTTTTAAGTTCACGTGATAGGTTCCCAGGTAACAGGGTAGAACAAACCATGGCCTCTTTCAAGGCTCTATGGCTCATACATTTCCTGGGGCATTCTATCTTAAAGCAGACAGGAAGGTTCAATACAGTGGGTTGTCCCCTTGTGTGGGATTGATAGCACATGCAAACAGAAGTTTGCGTTTCTCGTATCAAGGAACCGGTGCAAGGCCATGCTAGGGAACATGTCAACTGCAGTTGAGGCAGCATAAGACTGGAATAGCAGCACCCGGCCACATGGTCCCGCATATGGCCGTACGGTGTCTATGGGTGGCTCTGTGACATGCAGCCGCATCAACTACAGGGTCCTTAGGGTTTCGGGTTGGTAGACAGAAGCATGCGGTCTATCCGGCACAGCATTCATATCCATTCTGTATGCGGTTGAGTAAGATAGATATTACACAATCTGTCATATCTTTGGTACTTGGGCCTTCAAGTACAACTGCGTTTAGGTTTGAAATTCATCTTGCCTCTGCAGAAAATTACCAGATCTGCTGTTGTAGGTGAGAAGTAACATCATTATGACATGTTATTCTGTCATCCAATCTCGCAGGAAATCAGTAGGCATAACTCAGCGGCGAACTTGAAAGATTTCATGGGCGGCGACAGCAGTAGCAGCAGTCTATCATCGGTTGATCGGCCCTTGCCAGAAACGCCGCAATCATGTTCAGCAGTAAGTCTACGAATGATGCCGTCAGGAAAGTCTCTGCAGCATCAGAAGTCCAAACTCGCGAACGGCAGCAGCAGCATGGGCGGCAGCAGCAGCAGCAGGGATTGGGTGCTAGATGACCCAGATCAGGAGTTCCTGGGTCCTGGCAGCAGCAGCAGCAGCAGCAGTAGAAGGACCGCAGCTGCAGCTGCTGCTGCTGGAGAGGGGCCAGAGTATTCGCTGGCAGGTGGGGTGATCTCTGCTGCTGCCGCTGCTGCTGACGATCCAGCAGCAGCAGCAGCAGTAAGGGTGTCAGAGGAGGATCTACTGCTTGCAGATATGGACGCATGCTTAGGCAGTTTATCTGCTGCAGTACAGTTAGCACGAGTGGATCTGAAGCCGAAAAGACAGATTGGCCCCATCACCTCATTTGTGGATGGTCAGCGGCTGGCAGCAGCAGCTGCTGCAGCAGCGGAGGTGCGACGGTCCAGTTCCGGTGGCAGCAGAGGCAGCAGCTCACCAGGAGTTGCCAACCCTGCTGCTGCTGCTGCTGCTGGAGTAAGCTGGAGTGGTGCTCAGCCGCCGATCAGAAGTGCATTACATAAGCGGGCGTCGCTAGATATGGCAGATTTGAGGGTTAACCCTGCTGCTGCTGGGAGCAGCAGCAGCGGCGAAGGTGGTATGCTGTTTAGCCCTCGTGGCAGCAGTGTTCCTGGCGGCGGCAGCAGCAGACCTGCAAGTGCTGGGGCTGCTTTTCTTGCATTGGTTGGTGGCAGCAGGCCTGCAGGTGCACTTGGCAGCAGCAGCAGCAGGCCAGCAAGTGCTATCGCTGCTGGCAGCAGCAGCAGCAGCAGCAGTCGGAAACCCAGCAGCGCCGGCCACAACAAACATGTGGTGATAGCAGTTGACAATATCAGTGACAATGTTACAAAACCTGTTGGGCTTTCAAATCCTGGAAGCCCGAGGATCGCTCCTGCTGCTGGCAGCAGCCATGGTGCATTCCCCCAGCAGCAGCAGCAGCAGCAGGTTGTAGGTTTGTCAGATACTGGGAATGCAACAGTCACAAGTCGTACCAGCAGTCCCAAGCAGCAGCAGCAGCAGCAGCAGCAGCAGCAGCAGGCAGACATGCACTCAGGTGATTGCCACGTGATGGTGAGGCCCCGCAGCGCTGAGCAACAGCACAGCCCTACTGCTGCTGCTGCTGCTGGCAGCAGCAGTAAGATCAGATCCATTGAGCATGCAATCAGCCTCGATAGTGCAAGTGTTGCCGTACAGCAGCAAAAGCAGCGAGCGGATCAGGAACTGATGTTGCAACGGCAACTGCAGCAGCAGCGCGAGAGAAATCTGCAGCAGCAGCAGCTGCGGGAAAAACAAGACAAGCTGACGTCAGCATATGGTGGTATCACCCGGAACAACAGCAGCAGCAGCAGGCAAGCGGCGGCTGACAACAGCAGCAAAGATGGTGGTAGTCTGGGCTGGTTAAGACCTGGCAGCAGCGGTGGCAGCAGCCGTGATGTAGATCCCAAAGCGGGGCTAGCAGGTATCCCCCAGCAGCAGCAGCAGCAGCAGCAGCAGCAGGGCAAGGAACGTAGGCTGAGTTGGACCCCTAGTAAGTCACCACAGCAGCAGCAGCAGCATCTTTCCAGGCTCAACAGCAGCAGCAGTGGCAGCAGTCATGTTGAGCCCACAGTGCATAGTCATGCTCCATCTAGTGCCCACAGCAGCAGCAGCAGCAGCAGCGGGCGGCCAGCAGCAGCAGGAGGGCCAGGTTTCGGCAGCTTCCTAGCACCCCAGCCACCAAGCTCAGCTAGACCTGGGAGCGGCAGGCCTGCTGCTGCTGCTGCCACCAGGCGATCTGTTGGGGGTGGACAGTAGTGTAGCTTCTAACAGATCTGCCCTTGACACAATTGCAAGCAACAGGCTCACTGAGTGAATATCCGAAGTAATGAGCTCCTCCTAGCGCATTCAACAGAGCGCTTGCGCAAGTTGCAACTCAATTGAGGGGGAAGGGATGTGTGTGTCGAGGCAACTCCACATTCCCTACTGTCCCCTCACCTCCCCTAAGAGGCGAGAGGGCTGATCCCTCAGGGACCAAGAATTATGCTCAATGTATGCTGTGGTGTCTCCTGGTGCCTCAACAGTAGGACGTGGTCATGAATCGCACGGTGCTGTTGCCAGGCAATCGGCAGCAGTTAGCAGTTGCTAAAGCAGCAACAGCAGCAGCAAGCATCTGTTATGACTGAGCATGTTTTGAGATTAAATCAGTCTGAACACTTTTTCCAGTGCAGCATGCCAATCACCGCTGCTGCTACTGCTGCTGCTGCTGTTAACTTGTGCAGCCTCCTTGGAACGCTGCGGTGGTTGCCCTTGCGGTTGTCGTAGCTGTTGCCAACCGATACAGCTGCAGTGTTCCATAGCATTGCGGTCTTTGCATTCCACAGGTTCGGTTGTTATTATGTGATCAATAGGATAGCTAGAATTTTTGAGTACCGGCTCATGCTCACAATCCTGTGCTTCAAATATTTGATTGTGCATGTGAGCACCTAATGTGTGCTGGGGGCTGGTACATAACGATTATCTCTTGCTGGCAGACGATGAGTATTTTTGTGCTTACAGACTTACTGCTGTCTGGAAGGCGATTTGTCAGTCGAAGCACCTGTTCTGGTTTCTGTTCAGAAATTCACTTTGAATAAGCGATATCTTTTGTAGTCCTGAGATTAGACCGCCGACCAAGTACTTGTATGATATTTGGTGATTGTTTAGGGTGAATAGGATTGGCCCTTCATGTTATGTCAGGCTGCAGGTGTTTCAGTTGTTTTGTAGTGTTGTATGCTAGTCAGCCACCATGCGTCACCAGGTTGTTTGCACGGGGGGTCGCACATATATATGCGACAACATATATTGTCTCTGCGTGTCTGATTACAGTGTGAGAACTGAGGGCTAATGAGGCCCTTTGGGGCGTGCTAGGAGTACTGAAATTTCGTTATGTGTGGGGTGATCGCTACTGTGACACAGCTGCATCTGACTCGGTGCTTCCCAGCGCTGGAAATGTGAGTACTCCACTAGTGTTGCCTAGGCAGGCCTCCCTTCAACCAGTGGTCATCCAGTATATCACATTGGCGATGTGTATGCCATACAGTGGCTTGCTGCAGTACTGCTGTCTTGTGAGGCGGACAGTTGGAGTATACTACCGCGGCCGAGACGCTACCGACGCGGGACAGCGACAAACTGTCGGTAGTTGGGTCTGCCGATCACCGCCTAGAACCACTTGCGGAAAGGTGCAAATCATTTGAAATGCAATTCCGATATGCAATTCCGATACAAACGGGTATCATTGAATGATGTCATGCTTGGCTCACCCCAGGAATAGCCGTACCGTCTGCTAGCTATTAGCCAGCGCATCTATCTTGTTGCATTGGCTCTGTTATTTTTACATGTAGTACAGGTACAGGTAGTACATGCAGAAGCTATAGCACCAAGTTTGCTACATGCAAGGTATGCATCAAGTTTGCTCCTCACACAAAGCATGTCTGTCGCAATAGCGTTCAACTCATCCGCCAAAATCGTTCTACGGCAGCAGGACTGAGAGCATCATCTCAAGATTCAAACACACTGAAACAAGTAGATCAGCTGTCATTTGCTCTGTGCAAACACAGCAAGAGCATCACCATGATGGCAAGCTTAGGAAATGCACCAGACAATTTTGCATGCCGAGTAGATTTGTCATACGAAGTTGTAGTCATACATGAGTTGGATGTCCTTGTGCAATACTGACCCCGGTGCCCGGCTGAGCTCTTGAAAGGAACATCCAAACCACAACTTGTGGTACTTAGTAAGTAGCCACAACAGGTTGTACCACAACTGCAACAGATCATCATGCGGCATGGATGAAATAGACTTGCCAACGGTAGCCAGCTCAGGCTAGTCTCGATCTTGCACAACCGATGTGGTGAGGCTCAAGCTTGCGACACCTGCAACGTGAGCCTTTGGCACCTGGTGGCCCGGAGCCTATCAAAGTTGGCTTGCATTGTTGGAGCATTAGCACCCAGGTACGCCGGCATGCCTCAAGGCGGCCCTAAGCTGACTCAGCACATCACGCTCCTTCTGGTCAGACTTCAGTGCTTCAATAAACATAAGCTCGGAGCATCCACTACACGATGGTCCATCAAAACTGAAATTAACTCCTCCAACCCTGATCCCATCGGAGTAGAAACTGCTGCGGAGCCGGACAATCAGCCAGTTGGTTGGTTTGTCATAGCTTACCCTCATACTGCATTCAACCTCCTACACACAAGGACAGACGAGGCAAGCAACCTAGGTTGACAACGTGTTTGAACCCATTTGTTGCATCATGCCAGGTTACGTAGATTGCACAATGTTGCATTGTGCACAACGGTTCAAAAATGGCATGTACTCCAGGCAGCAAAGCTTTGCGCAGGTCCATCGATAATCACATTTCACACTACGTGGTACTATCGTGGTATACCACGATAGAGTCATCAGGCTACTCAGCAGCCATCGACTTTGTTCGGCGGTTGGCGGCCTACTAGCCACGTCACAGGTTCCGAATTTTTTTTGAAATAGTTTACCTCCTTCAGCCCCGTACGCGTTTGGTATGGCAAGGTGGACCATGGGTCGCTGCCGTGCGCACCAGCTGCCGCCATTAAACCACTGGTTACGCAGGCCGTGCTGATTCTAAGGGCTTTCTGCGCCAACGACTGTTGCAGACGAGCTTGGCTATACCAGAAGTGGTCCGTTCTCGCTGCGCTGCCTCTTAGCGTACAACCTCGACTTTCCTGGGACAACGTGGTTCGCGTATAGGTATGCAACAGCGCAGAAAGCAGAATCAAGACCACAGAGCCTCAACTAACTGAACTTTTGTTGTGAACTCTACGCATGGCCGTCAGGGCTGGGCATGTAACATTGGCACGGTTCTCCGTTGACCGGTTAATCATCGACAGCACCACGTCGGAACCCCGCTCGAAGGCTGTTAGGCTGGCCAAGGTTCGACCCTGAATGCAGACTCGGTCCGATGACCATGTTCAGAAGCGTGCATGTGTTCAATTCTGTACGGCTCGGTCCAGAAATAAATTGGCAGCAAGCTTCAACACTTAAAGACGTGACCCTAACATTCCCCGCAAGCCCTATACTGCCCCCCCCCCTGAACACAGCGCACAGGGCAGCTCGCGCTGCGCTGCAAGTCGCGGTTGATAGCCATACATCCAATGAGTCCGTGTACAGCCGGCAGTACGCGTGCGCGCACCCTGGTGGATGGTCGAAGTGGCCGGGAAATGAGGACCCGACCAGCTCGTGGTTGTAGGTAGCAGGCAGCTGTCTCTGTGACCAGCCAGCACTTGAAGAAGTAAATACTGCCGTTATATACAGTTATACCGAGTCAGGCGCGTGCGTCGACCCCAGACCAGACTGACCCAGCTGGCATCAACCGCGCCAAACCAACATGCCCAAAAAAGTGACCCGATCTCCTTGTGGCGGCATGAACGCCCTTTCATT
>NSMO01003470.1:0-11312 GCA_002588565.1 Coelastrella sp. UTEX B 3026
GGTATCGTGTCACCCACGCAGGGTCTCGTGGTGTTCAATATTGACGGGGATCAGTGGACTCTAGACTTGCGGCCTGAGAGCGGCAGTGGGTCAGTCAAGAAAGGTGCACCAGGGGAAAAGCCTGATTTGACCCTCACTATTTCCGATGAGAACTTCGTCAAGCTAGTAATGGGCAAGCTGAACCCACAACAAGTAAGTGTAGTGACTGCATCAGGCATGCGGCTGTTGGGCAGGGCCTGCAGCCGGCTGACCAGGCAGCAGCATTATCACTGTGCTTTTTGCACACTAACCTGTGCTGCTTGCCAAGCTTGTGAGTTAGGCATGGCATCATGCAGACTCCTGGCTGGCATAAGCCGTACTGCTTGTACCCACTGCAGCAGCTGCGGCAGTGCCTTGCAAGTAGTTGCTCGCATGCTAGCTTACCAAACCCTTCGGCAGTGGATCAATGCAGACAACTTGCCATGTTTCACAGCACAGCAACTATAGTTTGTTGCACAGTTGGGATCACAACGCGCCGTTGGTTGTGTTTTTTTCCTATCTGAACATGCTCGTTGCTAAATTTGCAGGCGTTCTTGTTAAGAAAGCTGAAGATCAGCGGCAGTATGGGCCTGGCTCTGAAATTGCAGCCCATCCTAGATGCAGCAGCACCCAGGGCAAAGCTATGAACCAGCCCTGCAATACATGTCGTTGATTGTGTAGTATGTCATAGCAGCAGCATAGCAGAGCTTATACCCAGCACAACATGGTATAATTTTCAGTTGCGTAGCAGCAGCATCTGAGATGTCAGTGCCAGAATCACTGCCGCGCAATAGGCTTTTGGGCAGATTGGAGTGGCACCTGCTCCTGCAGTACAAACCCAGTTGTGAGCTGCAAGTGTGTGCAGTCATACTCTACGGTGTGCAGGTTGCGTTTGACCATGCTGCTGCATGTACTTCCTATATCATGTAGTGTGTCGCTTTACCTGATTGCGACCCCAACACACTGTGTAGAATGTGACTGTGTTATGAGTTGCGCGGTCTCAGACGTTCTGTAACTACGATGCCTTGTGAAGTGATTTCTCGCTTCAGCTCCTATTGAATTCGTGGAAAGGCTGATCAGTGACCCCTGCAGTACATGGCCAGGTGACTTGCCGTCCCGGGCCTTCCGGGACCAATCGCTGTGACCAGGCAATTTGCAACGCGCCATGCTGAAACACGCCCTGAAGGCGCCCAGTCTGCAAAAGTGCGTGGAGGTCCCGGATCGCAGCGTCTTTCGAAGTGCAGCGGGCGGTTACCGTCCCGAGGAAGTTGCTGGCCCTCTGGGTGCTGCACCGCGCCCTGGTAGGGGCTGCAGGCTGGCACAAATACAGCTGTACACGTGTTGTAAGCTGAGTTGCTGGCCTTGCCTGCAGTGCGTTCTGTCGTTGCAGCTTTCACATCCCAGCATTCGTACATTGCCTACTGTATCAGAATGACACAGTTCTGATCCTTCAAAGACTGCAATGAATGGGACTGAACACAGTCATCCCGTTCCAAGCTCTACCTGGATCGTGGGCATCTGTTCAGTACTGTTTGACATTGACAAAGGCCAGACCTTGCAACATTTGCACCCCGTGGACTGCATCAGCGATGAGGAACAGTCATCAGTCGCCTTCCATGCCTTCCCGGTGCGTTATGATGCCAGCGCTGCAGGCAGCTGTAGCTGCTGCAGCTGGCTGACTGCCCAGCACCTGCTGCAGGATTCCTTGTCCATGGAGCTGTACACACGTAACGCAATCAAAGACAGGTTAGCAGCAACTTCAAAGCATGGGTTGGCAGATATAACAGCATAACAACTTGACAGGGGCTTTCAGCTGCAGAAGACAGAATCCGCAGCTGTCCAGGACCCTCACACTGTTATGGCAAACACAGCTCAACCCAGAGGAGTATGCTTGTCCCAGCCCATGTTGCAAACACATGTTGACCGCTGAGTGTTAGATACATCCAGCTGCAGCATCAGCTCTGTCACACAATGGTGTAGCACTGAATTTCCTGATTGCCTGCACCACATGCTGACGCGATTTGGCTGGCATCCAACCCATGTTCTCTGCAGTTCATTCCAGTTCCGCATCAAACGGAAACCACTGAAGCTCAATACTGACGGGTCACCAGCGTATCTGCATGGGTAAGCAGCCGTAAGCGGGTTATGTAGGCTGCACAGCGCCGTGTGGTGCTAGCAGTTAGCTGATACAGTGCAGGCGCCCAGAGTTGCACAGAATGGCTCGTAAGCTGCTCAAAAACGCACGTTAGTGCAGTGTCAAAGGCCTTACCTGCTTTATGCAGCTGGGAGCTTCAGAGACATATGCACTGGATGACAGCAGATGCACAACATAGCAAGTCAACAGCCCATCTCCCACCCACTCTGCCGCTCATGCTGCAGGTATGTGTTCTGCCGCCAACGTCAAGATGAGACTCTCAGGCGTGGCGGAGAGCAAGCAGCAGTGGTGGTGCTGTCAGATTTGCCTCTAAGCGGCATACTGCTGCCCCTGAGTCAAGCTGCAGGACACGCCTATTTCAGTGAGGGCCCAGCAGCTTTAGCACAGGTGGGGGTAGTGGTTGAAACCTGTGTCCGTCTTTGAAGGTTCATGATTGCCATTCTCAACCTGCAGCAGTTTTGGTGCTGTCAGAGCTGTCTCTTAGTGGCATACTGCCGCCTACCAGTCATGATGCAGGACACGCATACTTCAGTGAGGGCCAACAGCCTCAGCACAGGTGGGGTTAGCAGCCAAGTACGTGTGTGCGCCTGTCCTTGCCATCATTGCTGTCTATTGTCAACAAGTAGTGGTTGTAGCTCTGTCAGAGCTGCCTCTAATTAGTGCACTGTTGCCTCCAAGCCAGGCTGCAAGACACGCCTAGTCTAGTGATGGCCCAACAGCTCTAGCCCAGGTAGAGGTAGTATCTATAGGTTGGTGCTCGTATCGAAAAGTTTGCTGCCGCCTGTTGTCAAAAGCTATTTGAGTTACCTCTGCGTGGTGTACTGGCACTGCCACTTAGTTAAATGCAGGGATACTTCACAGAGGGCCCAGCAGCTTTAGCACAGGTGGGAGCAACAGTCAGTAGAACTCAATTCGCCACCAGGAACCCAGCAAACACTTACACTGCTGCTGTTTGTAATGTACCCAGGGTTTAAGTATGCTTACTACATCCTTGTTCCAACTTGGGCGCTTGTGATGCAGATGCACACGCATTCTCATATTCTGCACATGCTGCGAATGTTCGTCCTGTCTTGCAGCTTCATGCCCGAGTCCAGGCATGGCCGCCCCCTGTGCCAGGCAGCCATGTGTCAGTCCCAGCTGGGCAAGCCATCCTGTCAGCTCGGCTGCCGCACTTCTGCATATTGCCCTCACCACAACCAGTGGTGGATCCTGCTGTAAAGGTGGGAGGGCTTGTTTGAATGGAGAGAAGTTATAATGGATACCTCACCATCTGAAATGGTACTCTCCACACCCGCTAGGAAACCAATTTAATCCAACAAAGGATCAGATCAGATGAAACTCAGCCAAGCACTCAATGTCAACGATGTGTTCTTGCTTTCATACCATGTAGCAGCACACTGCAGCAGTATGTGTGTAACAAACATGTCACCTCCAGTCGTGTTAGCTGTGATGCTCACCCGTCTACCACTGTGGTCACACTTCTCTCTACTGCCGTAACCACAGCTTGCGGTAGATCCTGCTGTACAGTTACCAGTGGTGGTGGCATTCAGCAAGCTGTCGCAGGCGCTTCAAATGGTCAGGTGCCTTTTTGCGGCTGTCCAGGTCACTGTGCAAGGTTGTAGCCAACAGTTACGCTTTCACAGCCAGTAGTGGATGCCGCCGCAAAGGTCCGAACGATACAGGCAGCAAACATAGTGCAGAAGTAGTGTGTTCACCATGGGAGGCCAGGCTGTCGAGCATGATCATATATGCCGGATGTCATAGTGTGTCCACTCCAAATCCTGACAACTTCCTGTGAATGCTGCAGGCACAAATAAGCCGGAGGGCTAGCCGCACAATCAGCCTCAGAAGAGGCCTATCCAACGGCAATGACCTGTCACGAGGCAGCAGCAACAGCAGCAGTCATCTAGCAGCAGCAGTAGAGCAGCTGGAGATTACACCAGCCACACCTGACAGTGCAACAGCAGCAGCAGCAGCAGCAGCAGCAGATGGTTGTGGGGTGACAGCATTGAGGACACCTGTCTCCCCTGCCGCTGAAAGCAACGGTGCGCTGTCTGCATCACACTATATTACGTCATCTTGTACTGTAACGTATCCTGGGGGCTGTGAAGCTGTGCTACAAGCTGGTGAAGACACGTGAGTGTGATCTAGTGCATGCTGTCACATCAACATGATGGCGATTGCTGCGTGTATACCACTTGCATGCTGCCTAACTGTTGGCATGTGGCCCCTGTCTGATGGCTGTTCTGTGTCAACCCCACCTGCTGCAGGAAGTGGCAGCTGGAACATCCTTGGTGATCAAGCAACAGGAGCTGCAGATAGCCCTACAGCCAGCAGTCGGTTGCAGCACAGCAGCAGACAAGACAGCAATGGGGCGATTACTGCTGAGGGCTGCCCCAGCTGGGTGACTACAGCACTGGGCCAGCAGTGGAAGCAGGAGGCTCCCTTTCCTGAGGTAGAATGCTTGCTTCTTGACAAAATGCACATAAGATCCTGTGTTTTGGTTTGCCTTGCCTATGAACACATATGCTTGTTGTTGCACACTGCCGGCCCAGCACTGTCAACCCCCGGCTGAGGCGGTTACTGTGCTGTGCTGTGCTGCAGGTTGACCTGGCTGCTGTGCTGAGCCCCTTGTTGAAGCACCTGTGGACGCTGTGGCAACTGATGCTCACCGGGCAGCCACTCATGGTGGTGGGGCTGACGCCTAGGTGGGCACTTGGTGGGATTACATATTGCTGCATGAGTGTCTGATCTGTGTTATCTCTGCAGTACATTTGCAGTTGGTGTAATGGCACTGGGTTGCTGCATGGGTGTCTGATCTGTAATACATTGCATCACTTGACATATGTCATGTAGCTGTAGCAGTCCCACAAGATATGCTGAAGTGTAGTGGGCTGCTGGGGGCATTCTGGGTAGCCCGGACTCTAGCGGTCAACTGGTACAGACGAATGGTACCCATCAATCACAGCAACCGAGCAATGCTATCGGATTTGCTCCTTATTCCAGCAGCAAGATCAACTAATACCACAACATGAGCAGTTTCGCCGCCATGCCTGCATATGTCATGGAGACGACAGCCTTCTCTGAGATATGATATGTGTTACAACTCTACATAATGCAAAGGACTACGCTATTCCCACAATGTTTGACTTGTTGCTGTGTTTGCTTTTGCAGGGACACCTCAGTTGCGATAGCTGCACTGCTGTGTCTGATAGCACCGCTACCATATGCATCTGACTACAGACCTTACTTCACAATCCACGATCCGGACTTCATAAAAATATCAAGGTGAGGTTTCAGGGGTTTTAGGAGTCATTTGTGACATGGTACTGTATGCAGATCCACCTGCATCTTGTCTACTTTGCACAGCACCACACCACCACCACGCAACCATTTCCACTCAATCTTGTGCCAATCCAAGATTATCAACCCCTCCTGCCTTTGGGTTGTTGTCTCTGATGCACTGCAGCATTCTTTGATACATCCATCTGCATCTCATGCACTTGCACACCACCACGCCACCACGCAGACATTCACACTCGCTATTGTGCATTCCAGGAGTACCAAACCCTCCTGCCTTTGTGGTGATTGTTTCTGATGCGCTGCAACATTCTTTGATTGCTGGTAATGATTCTGCAGGGGCAAGCTACCTAGCAGATGTCTCTATCAAGAACAGCAGCCTCTGCTGACAGCAGCAGCAGCACCAGCAGCAGCAACATGTGCAGATACAGCGGAGCCGTCTGTGGCCCTGCAGCTGTCAGTAAAGCCAAGTAAGGATGATGCAGAGGCAGAAACAAGCAGAGGCAAAGACAGCAGCAGCAGTAGTGATGGTAGTCAGATACAGCAGGACAGCGGCAGCACCACGAAGGCCGACCAGCAGCAGCAGCAGCAGCAGCAGCAGCAGCAGCAGCAGCCACAGCAAGACACAACGGAACCCAGTTCAGTGGTTGCAACAACACAACAGCAAACGGCGGCCCCCTTTGATCAGCAGAAACAAAAGCAATCTGACACGGATCGACAGCAGCAACAACATACACAGCAGCAGCAGCAGCAGCAGGGACCTGACCTTCCAGCACTACTGGGTGTGACAAACCTGTACTTCATCAGAGCGCTCCCAAATTTTCCAAACGTAGTAGCAGTCAGCAAGAAGGAACCCATCAACCACAGTAGGTGAGCAGCAGATCTGGTGTTTCAGGGAGGTAAGGGATTAGTACCAGCTAGTACATCATCAACTTGGATAAATAGAGAAAGTCTACCACTCTGAACAAAGGCGCTGCGTTTTATGAATGCCTCTTGGAGACATATGACAGCAGTAGACCTGACTGCAGCTACAAGACTTGAAAGCATATCAGGCTCAAAATCTGGCAGTAGGAGGATGGGCCCAATGCATCTGGTAAGTATGTGTGGTGGCGGAATAAGCCAGCATGCTACAAGTGGCGATTGCACATGCATATGCTGAGAACGGAAATCAAGAAGGGTGAAAAGAACGGGAGAGTGAGGAAGAAGAGAATCTCTGATGCTTCTCTTCATCGCTTTCCCCTGCCGCAGCTGCCGCCAGTAAGCGGGTGGTGGTAATGTCTTACCGCATGACAATCTGCAATCTGGTGTCTTTGGTCTGCAGGTCCAACAGCTTTGGTGGCAGCAGCAGCAGCAATCAGCTGGAATCCCTAGCAGCACAATCAGCAGCATCAGCAACAGCAGCCGAACCACCACCGCCATCAGCAGCAGCAGCAGCAGCAGGAGGTGGCTCAAACCCCGGGTCGCCCACACCCCCTCCCAGACGAGGACTGATATCCTCTACTGCTGCAGCTGCTGTCCGGGCACTGAAACGACGACACCACGGACCTCAGCATTTACTATCAGACTTCTCACACCACCTATGGACCGCGGATAAAGTGCTTGTTAAGCCGGATTATCAGTTGATAGCGAGTGTGACAGCGGCATTGGACAAGGAGCAGGCCGGGGTGGCGCATCGGCAGTTGAAGCGACACTTTGCAGAGATAACGGCGGCATTTCTGATGCCGTTTGACAGATACTTTGAGCCTGGGCCTAATGGGAAGGTAATAGCTTAGTTCATTCCACACAAATTGCAGTTTACACTTGCGGTCAGTCCTGTTGTATGTGTATGCTACCACCGTCCAGCCATCACTGAAAACTGTCGGCTGACCCGTTTGGTTGCCATCACGGCCAGGGTAGCACACACACCACTGCAATATCTGCGCTTTACAGGATGAAGATGGTAGTTATGAACCGATCTCTAGATGTATTGAGATTTTTAGAGTGCTGTATTGACAAGATATGCTGCTACCTTTTAATTTTTTTCTTGAGAGAGGGTTGTTACACGTGCATACCTCACCGCCTCAGGCAGTACTCTCCACTAATCGGATAAAACTGAAGTGACACAGCCAACTGGCGTAAATCTGATGTTTGCTGACAGCTTTATACTGTCTATGTAGGTTCCCCGCTGGTGTCCAGAGGCGTTCCTGTCAGAGCTAGCAGCAGATCCCGCCAGCACATCCCCAGTCCTGATGGCCAGGCTGACCAACAGCACTGCAACAGTCAGCTTGTACAGGGCCTTCCTGGAGTCGGCCAACTTCCACTACTGGTTCAAGCAGCACAGGCAGCCAGTGTTTCACCTGTTGGAAGAAGATGTGCAGCAGGTGATGCGCTTTACTGTCTCAAGCGGTGGTTCCCTTTGCTGAGAGATTCTACAGTAATATTCTGAGAGGCCAAGTGTGTCTGTAGACGGCTTTGGTTGTGTCAGTTGGTACGTGATCGCTTGCTACACCGCTTCGGCCCATGCTGACAGCTTGCTGTTCACCAGACCTTGCTACCATCTGTGGTCATGTTCACAGGAGGTATCGTAACCCATGCTACAAAACCTGGTAAGTTACTAAGATCTGGATAAGATCACACCATTAAAAACCAGTGTGTGTGACAAATTGAATGCAACACTACTGCTCTGACAATGTTGTCTGATACCTGCTGTGATGTCCACAGGAAGTTTTGAAACGCTAATGGCTGCTGTCCTTGTGGCAGATAGCGGAGTAGCTGAAGACCCTGACGAACTCAATACCAGTTTAATGTCAAACAGTACATAACACTGCTTCAAAAACCTGAAAACCTCTGCTGTTGTGCGTCTACAGGAAGTCGCTCCCCTGATGGCTGGTGAGCTTGTGGCAGTTAGCGGCAAATCTTATGGCACGGATACAGCAAGGTCTCGCTAGTACAAACCACTGTGTGTCATACTGTAACACCACTGCTCCAGCAGTGTTTCCTGACACCTGCTGTGATGTTCACAGGAAGTTGCACCCCTGATGGCTGGTGAGCTTGTGGCAGATAGCGGCACAGCTGAAGACCCTGACGAGGTCACACTGGTGCAAACGCTGCTCACAGCAGAACAGGACCTGGCAGCAGCACTGGCGCAGCAGCAGCAGCACTCAGAGGGTCCTGGTGACGCCTTGCTAGTACCCAGCAATCATCCCCGCAATCAGCACCAGCACCAGCAGCACCGGCAGCAGTGTGATGAGGCAGTTGAACATGAGCTGAAGATCTTGGCTTTGCAGATCCGGCTGGTATCTGCATTTACTGCGTTGCCCAGATATCTACAAGTTGCGATGATCAGTAGTCCGGATCGTAGGCAACTGCTAGATCACAGCCTGTCAGCTTTGGGTGTGAAAGGCGATGGCCGTCAGGCTGAGACCAGTAGTACAGATGATGTGGCTGTGCGGCAGCTCCAGCAGCTTGTGCAGGAATTGGATTGTGAGTCGAGTGGTCAACGCGAGTGACCGTCACTCACATTGAAAGCTTCATCTGCTTGCGTACTTGATCGCGAGGTCTACCAGTTGCAATGATCAGTAGTCCTGATTGCTGGCAGCTGTGGCAACCAGTCTGACTGTGTGTCACTTTGTTGCCAACATAACGGTTATGAGTAACAGTGGTGGTGGACTGAGTCAATGTCCGCTAGCGCTGTCAGTCATCATCATCGGCTGCTATGTTTTATTGAGACGCAAGCCTTCCGTGCAAAGTTTGCGCGCCGTGTGACACTCAGGCATCAAGCACTCCATCAATTGTGTCTGCCATGATACCTGACCGAGGTCTCTGTTGGAGGGTTGAGCTGCTGGCCGCAGAGAAACATGCATCGGGTCACCACGGCAAGCCTGACTTAAATGAGAAGCCTTCTGAGCTTCTGAGCCTTCTGAGCAAGCTGAGCTTGTCACTGGTGAATGCATGCATCGTGCGAAAGTTATTATTATTATTATAAAAGGTAATGCTCATGCATGGCTCAGCAACAGGTTAGATGCGCTGGCAAGAGCTGCAGTGTCATGCATGGGGGCCGCCACCCAAAGGAGTCTTGTGCTGCTGATGACAAAGCTCTGACAGGCTCTGACGCTGACATTTCAAAGCCACCATGCGAGCAGGAGAGAAATCATGAGTTGATGGCATCCGCCATGACAGTCCAATCATGTTGGCGTTGACGGTCATTAAACGTTGGGTCATTCGGAACACGTGCACGTTCGCAAGATTTCAATCCGAATAAAGGCAACATTACGTATGAAGATTGATTTCAAGCATGCCCAGCAAGCAACCGGACAGTTTCCAAGACCGTCAGCAAATTCACATCATTGATGACATACACCGGCCAGGACAACCCTGCTGCCTCTGCTGCTGCTGCCACACTTCCACCGCTGCTGTTGCTGCTACCAGCTGGGGCCGCTGCACCTTGTATCTTGACTTGCAAACTGTTGCTGCTGCTGCTGCTGCTGCGGTTGGCTGTAGCTGATACGTCCAGGGACAACAGTAGGTCCAAGCAGTCTTTCCCCAGGTACTCTGATATATGGCTGAAGACCTACATACAATACCCAACAAAATGGATATGTTAAAAATATAACTTGAATAACATATGTTATAAAACATAACATGAAATAACCGTTATTTATTGCTTTGGAAGCAGCTTTGCGATGTGATTGGCCTGAAGCCAAGACAGCATATGGCAAGCAGTCTTTCCCCAGGTACTCTGATACATGGCTGAAGACCTACATACAACAACCCAACAAAGCACATGTGTTATAACATGTTATAACATACTTGATGTGTAACCGCATTGTGATTGGCGTGAAGCCGATACATCATATGGCAAGCAACACTGTGTATCTATTAAGAGCAGGGACAGCAATGCATGACAATTGCAACCTTTCGGGCTTTAGATGGTGTATCACGGATGGCAGATATCACATCCATTACTCCCAGACGTAGACATACTCATCACGATCTGTTCTTGTCAATGAAGCCAGAAAGCAGCTGAGGAAGGTCAACATTGCCACAGCAAATGCTTGACAAGTACCTGATTCAGTTTCTCCAGTTGCCTGTTACTGCTGCCCAATATCTTGTATGCCACAGAGAGCGCAATGATATGCGCCAGCCGAACAGCAACAGCCGGTGTTACCGCTGACTCAAATGTTGCTGATTCCAGTTCAGTTTTGATGCATGTTATATCGTTATTTTTGATTGTTATTAACCCAGAGGGCTTGTCAGGATTGGCTCCATCACTGCTAATGCTGCTGTTTGCTAGCAGTGGCTGCTGCTGCTGCTGCCGCTGCCGGTTGGTCGCAAAGCCAGCTGTGAGCAAGTCACCAAAACAAGCCAGCAGTCCAGAAATGTGGCTCGCATCGTTCAGTTTGTTGTTCAGCAGTTGTTGCAATCGATTTTCATCCAGGACAAGGGCTAATGCAAGGCCTGACAGCGCCAACCTGCCCAGGCTGCTTCCACTGCTGCTGCTGCTGCTGCTGGAGAGCAACCCCATAGCCGAACCATTGCTGCTGCCGGCAGCAGCAGCGGGGCTTGTAACTGTGCCATTGACACTACTGCTATTGCTCTGATAACCATCAGCAGCAGCAGCAGCAGCAGCAGTGGCAGCTGCTGCATATGTATTGCTGCTGGTTTTGCGGAGCAACTTGCTACTGCTGCAAGCTGAAGACGCGCTGCTGCTGCTGCTCTGCTGCCAGCACAGCAGCAGCGCCTCCAGTTCAGCAGCCTACAGAAGCACGGGACAAAGTCAATGTACAGACAGGGTCTGCAATCCATGGTTGAAGTTCTGGTGTCTTGTACACAGTACCCAAATGGAAGTAACTTGTACAAC
>NSMO01003478.1:0-11787 GCA_002588565.1 Coelastrella sp. UTEX B 3026
TAATAGCATACCGACAGCAGGTCCACAACCTTTACTGGATGGCCTGCTTATGAACATCCACTCACCTGGTTTGCGGCTTACGCTGATTTTGATCTCATCATTTGCCCCAAAAACGCTCCTTGTGTAGCCATGCTCGTCCACGGGAATGCCTGAGAGACCATTGACTGCCAGGACCATGAGCTTCCTAGCAGCCAATGCCTTCTCAATGCCGTCCAGATATAGCTTTCCTTTCCATATCAGGGTCTTGAGCTTGGTGCAAACACCATTGTCATCAAGGGTCAACTCAACTGCGCACAAACCAGTGGTTCAGCATGACGGTGAGTGGTGTCTTCGTGAGTAGCAGTGCCTATTGCGCCGATTGTTACAGGCGTTTGTGCTTTGCTATCTCTGCGCGCGCCTGGTGCATGCTCATACTACGGCTGTGATCTTCTGCAGGGGCAGCCTCCGCTGCTGCAGGTGCTGCCGTGCCATGTGCATGCTGTATCATGCCCATCTGCCTCAAGGAGTCTACCAACATGGGCAGCACTGCCACTGACAAGGGCACCGGTACACCTGGAAGGTTCACAGTGATGCCTGCATGCAGTGTCAATAGCATCAGACATGCAGATCCAGTACAACTGGATAATTTATACTTGAAGTACTCATACAGCAGGCAGCAATGCTGCGCTGCTACCCTAAAGTTTCAAACGCAGTCAAGCATAATAGAAGTAAAAACTTCATAATACTTTGTGAACACTGAGAATAAGCATGAAGCAAAGGCAGAAGTATGCCGCAGCAACCCTCAGTCACCACCAGCTAGCACCAGGTTGATCCTGTCATCTGCTCTTTGAAGTGCCAGAGGATAGAGAGCCTCAGCAAGTATGTCACAACGATGCTCACATGTCCAGTTGATCGTATGCAAGCTGCTTTGCATCAGAGACAGCAGTCTAGATTCGTTATATGGCTTACTGGGTTGCTGCCATAGCAATGATACAAGGTTACCCGTAAAGCATCCAGCACGGGCTCACCAGGAGGCGGTGGTAGTGCCCTGTGGTTGCCAGTCGGCCGGTCTGCTGCGTCTGGCGTATGGCATGAAACACCCGAAAACTTAGTGCCATACTTAGATGCACGGCCTGGATATGCTGATGTGGTGCCGGCCAGGTTGGTCAACATGTGGTCTTCCAAGGGCTGTTGCTGCCGCCGCTGCTGGTGCTGCTGCTGCTGCTGTTCAGAACAATCTGTGTCATCACAATCATTAGTGAAAGCATCTGCCAGGTCATCATCATCTGAAGGGTACTGCCTACACTCACCAGGCTGCTGCTGTTGCTGCTCTAATCTACTGCGAAGGAGCTTATGTGGCCTCGCAGGCGAGAGGTTCTGATTCAAAGGTGGACTGTCAGGCCGCCTTCTGCGTCGAGGGATACGCTGCAGGCTGGTGCCATCACTGTCTGCTGCACCACCAAGGTCTGCCTGTGCCTGTGCTGCTGCCGCTGCTGGTGCAGCAGCAGAACGGCACTGCCCAGGTTGCCTGCTGATGCTGTTTACCGCCGCTGTTGCTGCTGCTGCCGCTTCGACGGCGTCGTCATGCCCGCACCTGCTGTCTTAGCTGAAGGGCCAGCAAAGAGCTCAGGGTCGTCACTGAACTCTGCAACAAGGCAACAAGCAACCGACACCAGAATCACTAGCCGCTAGTCCAGGAGCCAAGCCCAGCACAGCTCAGCTGCAGGCTGCCATGTGTCAGGGTGCTTTGTGTCTCGACATGATGGCTGTGTCTGCACACACCAACAACAGCCGACTTTACTTGGCAGAGGCAGCTTTGGCACTGTACGGCACAGCCCACTTCAAATACCTGGCTGTAGTCTGTTATGTATCTAGGCCGAGTCTGCCCTGCAAACACAGGTTTGAGACAAGCGACCAGCAGCTAGGACTGCCACCCACCTACACCCTCCTTCTCAAGTTCAGCTGCCTTGCTAAGCATCTGTTCAGTCTGCTGCTGTGCTAGCTGCTCCTGTTGGCCTTGGACCTGCAGGCTGCTGCTGCAGCTGCTCACTCCACCATGCAGCAGGCTGCCCAGCACGCTGAAACTGAACGTATTTGTTGCTGGTGTTAATCTTGAGGTGGATGACTATGCATGCCTGGATTAGATCCAACGTCGCCACCATGACTGCTGCTGTTGGTGATCATACGCCGTGAACACCTTGGCACCTGCAGGAATATGTCGAGGCCTGCCTTGTGACATCAGGAATATGAATGAATGAACGAGCTCCGCATAGCGCTTTCAAGAGAGCGCTAGCGTAAGTTAAGGGAGGGTGATGTGTGTGTCGGGCGACTCCAGATTCCCTACCATTAACAGGAGTTGAGGTGGGACAGTGCCAACCAGTCTGCTCAGCATGGCAGTTTCAACTCCACTGGACATGCATTGGTGTGATGTGTACAACTCCAATGATATAAGTAGCCTGGCTAACACTGCCACTAACAGCATACCGACAGCAGGTCCACAACCTTTACAAATGGCCTGCTTATGAACATCCACTCACCAGGTTTGCGGCATACGCTGATTTTGATCTCATCATTGGCCCCAAAGACGCTCCTTGTGTAGCCATGCTCGTCCACGGGAATGCCTGAGAGACCATTGACTGCCAGGACCATGAGCTGCCTAGCAGCCAATGCCTTCTCAATGCCTTTCAAATATAGCTTTCCTTTCCATAACAGGGTCTTCATCTTGGTGCAAACACCATCGTCATCAAGGGTCAACTCAACTGCGCACAAACCAGTGGTTCAGCATGACGGTGAGTGGTGTCTTTGTGAGTAGCAGTGCCTCTTGAAGTGACCATACCCAACAGCACATCCTGGCGAAGCAGTCTTCTTGGAATCTTCTCAGGTACCAACTTGTTGGACCGTTCTACGCTGAGACTTGCAAGCAATGGAGCATTGCCATACAGCTGATGCAGCCAGTCTAAGCTGACAGAAGCTGGACCTGCGCAGGTGGCTCGTGCAGGCACATGCCTAGAGCAAGAGCAGAGGTGTCTGTTTAATGCATTTACGACATGAGTGGCTCCCTAAAAGCAGCGCCCTGGCTGCTGAACAACACGAACCTGCTGCAGCCGCTGATGATGACGCGCCTCCCGATGTATGTACGCTTGATGCTGCACGAAAAGCACCAACACAGCAGCAGTCAATAGTGACTTGAATAAGGAAAACAACTATGGCGTGACTAAGGACATATAGACCTCCTCTGCTGAGTGCCACTGCGCATGCCAACAAAACCACCACTGCATGCAGCAGCAGCTGCCACTGCTGTTGATGATGCTGAGTGTGGCAAGCGTATGCAGTGTACTGCCCACATATCCCCGCCGCTGCCCCGCCATCGTGTTCCTGCTGCTGCTGCTGGTGCCAGCCAATTCTGGTCAACACCGTAAGCTGCTGGACAGTAGTGCGTGCCAACAGTCTCAGACAAACCCAGTGTGTGCAGCTGCCAATGCTGTTGGTGGTGCCAAATGAATTCAACAAACGCGGCGCTGTGCACAGGTCTCCCGCTGCCCCTGTTGCCTGGATAACTAAGGATGCCACCAAATCCTGACAGCATGCAGGACTGCCCAGTGAGCACAACATCAGCCTGAACAGCACTGCCAGCTGTTGCTGTGGATGATGCCCAATGCGCATCATAATGATGTGCCACGCACCCCCACTGCTGCTGCTGCTGCCATTGCTGCCAAGTGCCACTGCACATGCCAACAGATTGTGACCAACACTGCATGCAGCAGCAGCAGCTGCTGCTGTTACAATGCTCAATGTGGCAAGCGTATGCGAGGTGATCCCCACGTATCCCTGCCGCTGCCGCTGCTCATAGGTGCTTAGTGCTGCTCGGTGCTGCTGGGGTGCCGGCGCGCATATGCAGTGGGCACAAATACCTGGCAGCGCTTACCTGCAGCTGGATACCGCTGCCAGTTACTCCTATGTGCCAGTAACAGGTAGGACTGATCATGTATGCTCATTACCACAGCAGTAGCTGGTGGTGCTGCTCCTTTACTACTTCTTACTAAGCAGGTCATGTGCTATTACACCTCAGTCAACACTGTCATCGGTGTCCTAGTGGAGACTGTTGCTGCTGTGACTACCGTCACATGGACATACGGAGCCTCTATCACTGCTGTTGGTTCGTCAGAACAGTGAACATCAGGTGTCACCACCGAGGGTCTATTCCTGCAGCTGGCTGGCACTGCAGTTGCCACTACCGCTGCTGGCCGGTGCTGTGTAATGACACAGGGTAAGCAACCTGTCCCTTCTGACTTGTGTTGCGGCCATACCTAACAATCTAGTGACGTGCTGCTATTGTTCAGGGTGTGGGATTCATGGCAACACTGCTGATGCTACCAAACCCAGCCTGGGCTGCTGTTGCTGTCAGCTGACCCTGACTGTAACAAGCTGTGGCACACTCGGCAGTAGCTGCTGCCCAGGTGCATAATGCCCGACCCTGTGACTGAGAGAGAGTTTGTCCGCACCGTACCTGCTAGCACTTCCAGCGTGTCTTTCAGCTGCCCGTCAGTAAACTCCTCAAACACCTCACAAGTCTCCGCGTCTAGCTTGATGGCAGCGGCCATCATGGGGCCGAATGCCTTGGCATTACCCTTGAAGATGTCGCCCACCCGCTTGAGCACCTTTTGCTTGCTTGTCGTCATGGTCGGCCACCAACTGCAGGACAGGAAAACCACACGGCACCGGCACTGGTAAATTGAGAAAGAATCAAGGTAACAGCGGCCCCTGCAACAATTGTGGTGTCATCAAAGGCTGTGAGCTCGCCAGCGGAGGTCCTGACCTCCTGAGTCCCAAGCATGCTTAGTGCGGAGTTCTGCCATCTGAACTGACGGCCATGTCAAGCATGTCAGCGATATTAGCACAACGAAAGCAAGTATAAACCGGCAGCGAAGCAAGTAAGCAAGCAAGCACGTGGCTGCAGTGCACCAGGGACGAAGCAGCAGCTGCTGTAGTGACAACGCTGCAATCTGCTAGATGTTGCTTACCTTCAATACCTTCTGGTGTGGGGTATCAATATACAGTGAGGAGCAACTGAGTGATGCCACTGAGCTCCAACAGAAAGTCCCCGGACTGTGCTTACCCAACAGAGCTTTGATTCACAGTCTGTCACAAACAGGGCAACCAGGTGAAGTCTTGCCGATGCCACCGCACAATGCAAGAAAACCGCGTCCAACGCTGAGCAACCGTTGAAGACTGCAATGCAAAGGATACTTCCCGGGGCCATGGGCCGGTATCACCTTGAACGGTCCAGCAGCTCTACTGCAGCTGCATGCATAGCACAGTACGTAGCACCGACCTCGTGGGTTGCGGCAGTATAATCTTGATAGAAGCGTTTGTTACGTCGGCAAATCAGCGTAAGCAGGGCGCAGGCGAGGGGGTAACATATTCATCATCAGATGCTGTCTGAAAGACAGCCGTGCTCCTGCTTTCTAGCATGGCGACGGATGTTTTGTCTCCATAACAAATACCTAAGGGGGATCCTCTGCAGGGGATCCAAGTCCCGACAGCGGTTGAAGTTGCGGACCGTTGGGAGCCTGGTAGTCGGACCCAGAGCAGCTAGCTAAAGATCATGTACCATCTCCGGGGTGCTAGGAGAAGCCTGTTGGTCTTGTAGCACGCTTCAGCGGGTCCTGCACCAGTCTCACAGAGTCTAGTACAGTAGTTTGATGCCGTTCGGGCGATTCTTCAGTTGTCAGGGCAGATGGGTGGCCAAACACATTGAAACAGATATTACAGATGGCTATGTAGCAAAAGTCTCCGCTGGACGATGATGACCTGCACAGCGGAGTCACTGTTGCAAGAGCTGGACGCACAGCTTGAGGACCTCAAGGCGCGTTGACGGTCTGCACTGCTAGAACAAGCGTTTAGCACTTTCAATGGCTCACATGGCAGTCGTGTGACGTGCAGGTGGTCTCCTACAAGTGGCTTGCTCGTCAGTATCAGATACCCAGCAACTTTGCAAAGCAGTAAGCAAACGAAACTAGTCTCAGAGGTCTGCCCCTCTGCCAGCTCCGCCCCTCTACCTGAGTGTCCGGCTATTAGCTTAAAGCACTGGTTTGCCTAGGTTTTACTGCACAGAGAACTGGTTTGCCGCGGTCCAGAGGTAGGGTCTCATGTCTCTTGCAACTGCCCTCGCGCAGGGTGCTCTACCGATTTGCGCAAGAGCATGGGGATGATGTCAAAGTGATACACCTCATTTCCGGCTACCTAAAGGTGGGCTGAGATGCAGTAGTAGTGATAGTGCTCTGCAGTAAGCAGCAAGATTCTGCTGGCATCTATTGGCCCCATAGGTCTGCTGTCCAGCCAGCGCTGTGCTACGCATCTGTATGCACAGCATCAGGCGCTGATCACTGGCCGTAAGGAAGTCTACAGGTGTATTGCTGCCACAAAAAGCCCACATCTGCACCCGATAAATACTGCAGAGCTGTTCTGCACCCTATTCGATACTGTTAGGTTTAGTAGTTGCCACCCAGCGATCAAGCAGTAGAGAGGGATTTCGCCGGCAGTAGTTGCCGATTTCGGGGCCCTGGAGTCCTTAGCTGGCTGCAAGCAACCTGCTGGCATGTGGATCTGTCAGTTGGCTGGTTCAGTCCAGTTCAGTCCTGCTGTATGGCAGCGGAATGGCGCAGTGGAAGCGTGATGGGCTCATAACCCATAGGTCACAGGATCGAAACCTGTTTCCGCTATCTTTTACAGCTCTGAGGGGTGCATCTTAGATGCAAATTCCACGTGCCAGCATATGCTGGCTAAGGTGTATCATGGCTGGCATTGCCAGGTCATCTCAGGCAGGGCTCTGATGCCAAGCTTGCTGTTGATTGCTGCAGATCGATTATGACCTTCCTGGTACTCAACTATCATCCCTACTCAATCATTGGCTAATTGTTGTATACCTGTTTTTTCCCACAGGAGGACTCTGCCAAGCACATCGTACGCCTTGTTGATGGCTCTAGTTTAGCAGGTAGTCGACAGTTCGCCAAACATAAGTTTATGCTCAAAATGTGTGTAGTGGCTAGTCTGCCATGGCCCCCACAGCAGACCGCCCAGCTTGCGCCTAGCACGTGCATATGTTCCCTGTGACAGATGTTTGTGCTCTTCAGCTTGCATCTCAGCTGTTAGAAAGCATCAACAGCTGAGACTGAACAGTTGCTGCAGACAGCAGATGTACAGCTTGTTTAGCCGGCAGAGAGTCAGCTGCTGCAAGCGGCGCCCGGCCACCTGCAGCAAATCACAATCACAGTTGCTGACTATTAACTATCATGAAGTCGGTTGGGTTTTCTAGAATGCCTCCTCATTGTCGACATATTGTACTGGGGTGATGAAGACATCACCATCTTGACCGTGATTCATGTGCATGCTGCCTTTGTCTGTGCAGATTGCCAAGCGAACTTCTCTTCGATAACTGGACTACATGTTCACAGGTATGCTGATTAGGGCAGCAGGAATGCGCCTTCACGCGGTTATGGCTGTGCATTGCGCAACTTGGAATGCTGCAATGGCTGTGCACTGCGCAACGTGGAATGCTGCAACTGCAGATTTGCACTCTGCCTGCAGTTGGGATTAGCTGCAGAAGTAGCAGCAGCAAGGTTCAGCTATCAATTTGACCTTTCGGCACTTCATCAGTGCTGTGTCGATGGTTGGATGGGATGCTATGGCATCAGCTACAACAGCTTCTTGCGTTTTGCTGCTGTGTATGCAGTGTAATGCCGGCGGAGCGCAACCCGACAACAGATGCAGGCCGCCTATGTGCAGAAGACACAGAGCAGGCACGACACTTCTACCAAAGCATAGTCAAGCAGAACGCCTTGGTAGATGGCAGCGCTGATGTGTTTGCAAAGAATGCTATCAGCAGCGTTAAGTTTGATGTAGATATACATACTGAAGATGTCAAACAGCAGCAGCAGAAACAGCAGGGTGCAGCAGCTGCTGCAAATGGTGCCAGGTCACCAGCAGTAGCTGCAGCAAGCAGCCCTACGGAGCCAGCAGCTGCTGATGATGCCCCCTCAGCTAAGCGTCACAAGCTAGCAGCAGATGGATCTGCTGCTGCAGCTACAGCAGTAGTGGGGCCATCCAAAATGGATGTAGATACTGGAGAGGAGATTTGGATCGAAGACGACGAGCCACAGCAGCAGCGGCAGCAGCAGATGGACATTGAAGCAGCTCCTGCAGCTGGGAATGCACCGAGCGGGGGAGGTTTAGCTGCAGCAGCAGCTGGTGCCAGTGGTGTCAGCAAGCAGCAGGGGCGGTCTGGTGGTGCAGCTAGCAGTAGGGCAGCAGTTGGCAAGGGCGGGAGCGGTAGAGGGGGCAAATCCGGAGCTAAGGGTGGGGGGTCTGGCAAGGCACAGACCAACATTATGAACTTCTTTGGCAAGAAATGAAGGAATAGTATGGCCTTAGGGTTCTGACCAGCCCGAGGGACTGAGCGTATAGTCTGTCACAGCTGCTGGGCGGTACTGACTTCTGAGACTGCCTTGCCTTGGTTGCTTGGTGGGTTGCTAAGTAAAAGAGACTGAGCCAATGCAAGCAGTGTGTGCAGCTGCGCCGCGATCATCGAGTGTAGGGTAGTGACTTGGGTGACAGAGCTGCTATGTGCTTGGCTTGCACCAAGTAGCGGTGCTGGAAGCTGCTGCCAAGTGGGCAGTTCTACAGGTATGGGTCATGCTCACGATGAGTGCCTCTCAGGCCCAGATGGCAGGAGCCCGCCTCTGCTGGTTCTCAGAAGCAGTACAGAGCAACGTTGTGCCTGGCACGTGGCAGGTCCTTGCCTCTGCCGCACACGGGCCTTGGTAGATTGCGTTGAATCAAGCCAATGTGAAGAGCAAGTGGGACATTAACAACCGGACGAGTTCCAAGTTACTGCCTCTGTCATCGCTTCCGGGAAGCCCTCCACGCCTTGCCGAGGCTTGCCGATCCCCTTGCGGGCCGCTTGAACTACGTCTTAGTGAATACCTGGTAGACTCGAAAGTGGCAACCAACTTGAGCAACAGTCGTGTCGGTGGGCAACAAACCCAGCACCCTTGTCGGGCCGTGTCACAGTCTATACACAAGTGCAACATAAATCATAGGCCCGCTTCAGTGGTTCAAAGTGGACTTGGTGACGGAATCTACATGACTAGCAGCAAGCAGATGGCTGGTCCACGTGTTACACCAACAACAAGCAGCAGGCAGCAGACATCGTGCTGATCGGCTCTGAGGAATATGTCATCGACCACGAAGAAGACCGAGGGCCAGCATCATGGCCCACCTCGGGTTATGGCCTCTGCGCCCAGTGTGGTGCAGCAGGCAAGGCTTATG
The DNA here is from genome assembly GCA_002588565.1 of Coelastrella sp. UTEX B 3026. NCBI lineage: Eukaryota > Viridiplantae > Chlorophyta > Chlorophyceae > Sphaeropleales > Scenedesmaceae > Coelastrella > Coelastrella sp. UTEX B 3026. The sequence continues at coordinate 9,307 of NSMO01003478.1, forward strand.
GATGATGCTGGCTCAGCGTGGCATGCAGTCAAATGCGGGAACTTAGAGGTGCGATAGCATGATGGTTTGTGTCCTTCTGTAATTCTTGGAACAGCTGCAGACATCGCTGCAGACGTCAGCAGTAGTTGCCACAGGGCCATCAGCTTTTGGTGCTCCGCAAGGGCGAGCTGTCAGTATCTGCTAGCTCTGCCTTCTGCCAGTGCAGTGGGCTTGAACCGCCAGTTCTTTGGCCGTTCAGTTGCATGCCAGTTACTCCAGCTACTACAGCAATGTGTGAATGCAGCTAGGGACTGCAGCTAATTCAGCAGTGTGCGTATGCAGCTAGGGCTGTTGTACCATGTCAAGCAGCAGCCACGTGCCCATAAAGGCATGGGTCCAGCGCACCTGGCTTCATCAACAAGACGGCATAGCACTAGTTGCAGGTTCATGCTAGCAAAGTAAGGGCTGGCCAGCAGATGCGCCAACCAAGTAAGGAAGCTTCCTGCATGTGCAGCAGACTACATGCAAACCTTCAGCAACATCGAGTGCCAGTAAGCAGCAGACAACAGTACAATTGGCGGGCAGCTTTGAGTTATGCAGTTACTATGGTATAAGCAGATACGTCTTGCCTGTGTTGCTTGCAGATGATCACCAAGCTGTTCCCCACGCAATGCAGTGTCTACGCCAAAGGCCCAGTAGGGGAGAATGTCATGCATGTGGCTATGCTTCTCAACACCCCCAGCACGCTGGCAATCACACGATACCTGGTCAAGCTCTATGGAGAAGTGCTGGTCAACTGCCCTATACAGGTACACAGCAACTGTAACATCATCTCCCTAGCTGCAGCTTCTCAGCAGAGCGGTATGTAGCAGTGGCTTGCAGGGTGCTGCTAGTGCTGGGCTGCACAAGCTGAGGCTATGAGCAATGCTCTTTCCAGCTTCACATCACCTGGCTGGCTTCGCCTGATATAGGCATACTGGCTCACTCTGGGTACTACTAGTAGCTGCTGCTGACAGTAAGCCAACAGGCCTGCATCCTGCGCAGCTGGCTGGATATTACATGCTAAGCGGTCACCCATCCAGTTGCAAAGCTTCTATCATCTGATGCCTGGTCATGCTTTCATCTACTGATTTGCATGGTGTTCCATGTCACACAGCCAAGGGGTCTCTTGCTGCAACTGTCTATGACTTGTCATGGAACTATTCTTTGTGCCGTCATGCATGCGTCGTATGTTGGTGTGTCCTGCAGGAGCGCAAACAGGCACATGATCCGGCTGGCACTTATGAAGGCCAAACAGCGTTGCACATTGCCATCGTCAACAGAGATTTTGACATGGTCAAGTTTTTGGTCCAGGTTAGCATAGCCAGTCAACACCACAATGCTAGAGTTCCTAGCTGCAAGGGCGCCTCTCAGCAAGCTTACAAGGAACAGACTTGTAGGGCTTTGCTGAAAAGAGCAGTTGTGTAGGGGTGCACAGCATCAGCAGTTCGGGGTTGCTGTGGGCTGCTAAGCCAGCTCTGTGAGGGCACACTTGCAAGATGTGCAGAAAAAAGCAGCTGCGCAAGTGTGCAGTGTTTCTGTCGCAGCTGTATTGGCCCTTTAAGCAGGCGCTTTCAACTGGCATTGCGGGACAACCAGCTGTGCAAGCATACAAGATTGCCAACGCTGCAGTGGGCCCCAAAAACAAGCATTGTAGACCAGGCTTGTGTGGCAGAATCAAGAAGAGTCAGCTGTACAAGGGCGCAGGATGCACCTTACTGATAGTCGTTGCAACACACAGCTTTGCAATGTAAAGTTGCCGCTTTTGTTGCCTACTGGAGGCTGTCCATAAGCAGCCAGTAGTCAAAGGGACCTGCAGCAGCAAGACATAGCAGGCACAAGCACTTACATTTTCTCATCAGCCTGAAGTATGAACGGTCACAATATGGCTGTGGCTTATGTACGCTTTCTGCAGAATGGTGCAAACATCCGTGCCCGGGCTTGGGGCACCTTCTTCAGGCCAGATGGCCCCATGTACTATGGAGAGTACCCGCTCAGCTTTGCAGCGTGTACGGGGCAGAAGGATGTGGTAGCATACCTGAGGAGGCACGGAGCACGGGTACGTGACCTGGATAATCTCTTACATTGTGGCTGTGCGGTTTCTTAGGCCTTTGTTGTTTGGAGTGCGTGTCGGCTCATCATGTGTTGGCAGGCGGATGTAGCTATATTTTGAGAGAGAGAGAGAGAGAGGGGTGTTACACGTGGATACCTCACTACCTCAGGTAGTACTCTCCACTAACTGGATGATGCTGAAGTGAAACTGCCAACTGGCATAAACCCAAGGTTTGCAAACAGCAAACCGGTAAACTAGAATGACGATTCTCTCTGTTTTTTGGTTTTTTTCCCCCAGCTTATGCAGCTGGGCACACACACATGCACAACGCATGGCTTGTAACAGCCTTGCGCTGCACACCACCCCTTTCCTGGCCGAAATCAGCATGGGTGTTTGGAAACTCCCACACA
>NSMO01003479.1:361-12050 GCA_002588565.1 Coelastrella sp. UTEX B 3026
TCAGCCCCGCATGCACAGTAAACCCATCACTTCCAGTCAGCCCCTACCAGGTTGGGGTACAGTCTCAAACCCTGAAGACTGGAAAGTTGTTGACGAAGCAAATGATGCTGACGAAGCAGCAGGTGCTAGCCGCATAGCACAGCAAGTCCAGCAGCTAACCCTGGACCCAGCACAGCCTGACAGCATAACAGCTCACGACCAGCCAGCACAGCAGCAGCAGCAGTTAGTGCAACAGCAGCAACAGCAGAAAGGAACCAGCGGTAGCCCGATCAAACACCCTGCTGTAGGTACAACAGCAGCAGCTGCAGCTGGGTCTGAGCAGGCAACGAACGGTCCCGCAGAAGCAGAAGCAGCAGCAGCGGTGGATGATAATGGTTGGGAGGTTGCAGCCAGCAGTGCAGCAGCAGCTCGCAGGAAAAAGCGCAAAGAACACAAGCGAGCTGAAAAGCAGCGGGCCTTTGAAGCGGAGTGGGAGGAGCACGCGCGACTTGTACAGGAGCAGGTGGCACAGCAGGAACAGCAGCCAGCTGCTGCTGCTGAGCCTGTACAGCAGCAGAACGGCACTGCTGCTGAGGCGGCAGAGCAGCATGTGGAGCAGCAGAATGGTGAAGCAGCTGCAGATGGTCAGGATGATCATGAGACAGATTTTGATGCATGCAGCGAGCAAGATGATGAACCAGCGACTATTGAGCAGCTGTTAGCAGCAGAGCACCAGGTCTATGTAGAGGACGATGAAGCTGACAGCGACACTGCAGCAGCAGACAGCGCAGACAGCAACAACAGCAACCCCCAGCAGCAGCAGCAGCAGGAAGATGGGTTAGCCCCAGGCATGCCAGGCTGGCAGTCCAGCATAGCAAGTGTCACAGCAGACTTTGCAATGCAAAACGTTCTGCTGCAGATGGGTCTGCGGTTGATAACCCGCGATGGCAGACGCATTGCCCGGCTGAGCCGCTATGCGTTGCGCTGTACAGCATGCTTCACTGTAACGCGCGAGGCTGGGCGGTTGTTCTGTCCTAAGTGTGGCAACATGACACTGGATAGGGTTGAGGTTGTGACAGGTCCTGATGGTGCAGAGTACTTTGGGATCAGGAAGAAGCATATTCTGAGGGGAACAAAATTCTCACTGCCGAAACCCAGGGTAGGTTGATGGTGTCAGCCTTCAGATAGCTGCTTTGCATCAGCACCTGCCATTGGTCTTTACTGCTGTGCATGTGTCTCGACTGGGTCGCAACCGCCAAGTGAATGGCATCTTTGTGGCAGCAGGTTGCTTTTGTTATAGCAACAGGACTGTGGTACTGCCTCAGCCCTCTTCACTCGTCGCTGAAGGTCTTCAACTTGTAGTATGTCTCTTCTGTAACTGTGTGTATGAGCCTGCATGTGCAGTACCACAGCAATGCAGTGTCACCAACAGTTGCTATCTGTCCATGACTATCTGTGAAGAGGTCGCTCACATGCACCAGCAGATGCTACACAGTGCCCTTACCTGTGTTACTGAGCATGCTCTGCCACTCCTGCTACGTTGCTGCTGTTCACACAGGGTGGCCGTAACAGCAAAGACCCAGTACTGCGTGAGGACATCTTCCTGCTCAAAGTCAAGGCCCTGGGCCGCAGAGCTAGCCAGAGAAGGAAGCAGCCAGCCGACCCCACAGCAGACCCAGCTGAGTCTGGTGACGCTGAGTCTGGTCAGCAGACTTATGTGGCTTCACAAACTGAGTTAGCACAGCACAGGGGTTTAGCAGCTGTGTTGCAGCCAGCATGGAAGAACAACCCCAATGAGAGGAAGCTGACGCGCAGCAACAGGAGGAGATGAGCGGCTTAGCATGTTGAGTTTGTTAGTGGATTCACTGGTCTCTGCCCGCTTGGCACGTTCACCAACTACTATGAAGTTTTACTCCTGGTATGGTTGTCCAGGGCAGCATTGGGGTGACTTAGTCCGCTTTCTGTCTGGTGTCGATCGTGCGCTGGCCGGTACGGCGGCAGCTGGCAACAAAACTTGCGGGGCCCTACTGTAGCACGCCGTATCACCTGAGGTGATACTCGCATCTATACCTTGATCGTTGGAAGGTATAGATCAACATTCTGCCCCACTGGCAGTCACTGGGAGCCGATACACTGACCAGGGATGCCGGCATGCCATGCCATGGGGCCGAATCCACCTCTCATCGAAGCTCCGTTCGTAGCAGTCCACATGTTCCAGCACATATGCAGTTTACACGACAGAACGAGCAGATGGTCCAGCTAGCATGCTGCAACTCACTGGCAGCAGGCTGCGGAGAGCTCTGCCAGGACAATTCACATGTTATGACATAAGCAGCAGGACTGTAGAGCTATCGTCGGAAAAAATGACCCCGTTTCGTAAGGGGGGTTTCCGGCTTCCGAAGCACCCCCCTTAAACACCATTGACTGAAGACCCCACTTCCGGCAACCGCGCCTTACGGAAGCAGGCGGTTCTGGCAGCGTGGCTTCCGCAGCCGTGTTTCTGTGTATGATACTTGGAATTCCGCTTATGCCGCAATACAGCTACAACTGTTGCCCCAACCAACAGGGCTTACAATCTGGCTGCTTTTGCATCACAATGCTCAACAGACCAGGGCCTTTAGCATCCCAGCCAACCAGGATAACACGGCCGTGCTGAAGTTTGAAAGGTTGCTCTACAAAAGGGTGCTAGCGTGGAGTGTGCACACTGTTCTCTGCAACCAGTCACTGTTTGTAGCCAAGTGGCCAACAACCCGGCTGACTGTTTCAAGACTTTATGACCAACAAATTGATACCTAACAATGACATGGTGCCCATGGTGGCTCAACTGCGACATGGTGGCTCACTGTGTCTGTGGCTGCACAGGCCGACCGCCATGACGATACAACCGCAGGAACACGTCTGCCACACACAAACAATGCCATTGTTTGTGCGCTTGGCAAGCGCATGCTTGCGTATCCTACACATCAAAAGTCAGGAACAGCAGGACTCCACCGCCATTTGACAATAAAAGGCCAAACAGCTACAAGACATGCTTGTATGAGGTCATGCAGTGAAAGTCCAGTCCACTGACAACACTGCACCATGATTTGCAAACCTAATCAGGTCATCATCAGCAACTGCTTTGTATTGGGGAGACTTGCCAACTTCCAATCTGCCAGGACAAAGACAGCAGCAGTAGTCTTGAACAGAAGCCAACCGGTACCATTTTGTGCCTTGTGTAGGGCTTGGAACAAGGTGGCGGGTGTAAGCTGACAAAAGGCGGCACAGGAAGCATGATAAGTGCAATGGGCGCTGTATGTCCAAAGATCCATGTCCTTGCTGGCAGAAATATCTGCTACAACCAGTAGCAAAAATTGACTGAACTGCACACACGTCTCAACCCAGCCTCCAGCCAAGAACCGAGCAGAACTTTGTAACTGTGCACCACCAAGTTTTTGCAAACACAGACTCGAATTCTGTTCTACCCTTTCAGAGACCCCATGGTCCAGCTAGCAGTGCACATATGCTATGCCCAAACAGTACCACCACGATCAAACCAAATTTCATGCCAGAGCCTTCAGCCTCCGGCCAGGACCAACATTAGTGGTAGCACCAGCGCTAGTGGAGGCGTCCTTGATTCCAATGCTCCTGGTACTTGCACGACCAGTTCCTGTGGTGCCACTTGATGGATCAGGAACCCTAGTCTTGGAGTCAGCCAGCGAGATAGCAGCCTTTGGCCCAGTAGCAGATGATGTCGCTTCTCCAGATCCACTGGGGCTCTTAGAAATCTCAACTGACACAGCAGAGTTCTTGTTTTGACGGTTCATGTCGACCAGGGTCCTGCCACTGTCGCCCGTGTTGGTGTCAGCGGTAGCCGTGGCACCTGGTCCAACTCCGACACCGATAGCCCTTGTGATCGTTCCAGAGCCTCCTTGAGCCATCAGCACCCTGCCAGGATAGGGTCCAGAGTTTAGGTCATCCTGGGGTTCAGTTGTTGCATGGGCGGGTGCAAGGCACACAGCAAGGGCTGTGACCAGCAGGAATGAGAGCATTGGGAGGGTAGGGGCCATGTTGGTTGCCTGCAAGATGGCAGTGTTGGGACGCAAGCACCACGTGGTGAAAGCATGTTTGATGAGCTGAGCATGCAACCAGCCTGGGCGAGGCAACTCAAATCAAGCTACCCATTGCGCCCCTCGACCATCTTGTAGACTGCGATGCTATTGCCTACTTGCTAATGCCATTAGCGGCTTTTGTTGCTGTGACACTGACAGAGCTACTTGGCTCGGCTGCAAAGTAGAAATGCAGTCAGCTGACAACGGTTCAAAGCACTGACAACACCACTGCAGCCCAGGCCAGTCAACAGATAACTCAAGGGATGCGTACAGATTGATATGTGAGAAGACTGTACAACCCTGCTTACCTGTCACAAAAGTTTGATGCACCGAGACGAAGGAAGTTCACTTCAATGCGGTGGCAGGCCTGCAAGGACGACCCGTAGCTGGTGTTGGATAGGTTGCACCGTATGCTAACAAACGCTGAGGAGCAGGGAAACAAATTCTGCCAGCACGCAAAGCTGTACCCGGGCAAGCGTACTGCGTTTGCGGGCTTTACCTGCAAGGCGTGCTACGTGCTGAGTGATGGAAGTTGACGGGGCCGCTGGACAGAACTCGGAGGGATGTGGCGATACACTCGAAACCGCTGGCATCTATCAAACAATATAAGCGGATGCACCGTATGTTCATGGCACGTGAGATGGTGAGGCGTGTACACGCCGTCGCCGGAGACCATGCCACGTGCACGTGAATGCGTCGCACGTGCAGGTGACACGTGTCAACAGCGGCACTCCCCAGCGTGACGGCATCGTGCTGTGGGTCAGCCAAAGTCGATCAACTGCATCACAAGGTGCCTTACGAAGATATTCCGCCGGCTCAAATCGCATGCATGGGCAGTGACCTGGAGTCCCATCCACCGATCGCACATGGGACTGCACTAACATGTACGGCTCCCTGGACTGCAGCTGGAATCGTGAGCCCGGCTTGAAGCTGTCCGCGCAGCTGCTGTGACCTTGGTGCAGGTGTATCCGCGGCGCGGCACTACAGGTGTAGCAAAGGGCATATGAGGACCGCCGGGCGCAACCGGGCCCCGTTGCGCGCTTCGGCTTCCTTGTAGGAAGGAAAGAAACGTCACCCACTACGGCTGCAAGCCCTTGGTGCTATAATAATGGCAAACATATCGTGGCCTCCAGTAGACAACTTGTTCCACTGCCACCTGCAGCTGCAGGATGAGCATTTACAGCATTAGGACCATCACTGTTCAAAGCCGACGCAACCAGCGATGTATATAGATTCCAACAGGACACATGCTCAAAATGTATTGTGGTAGCAGGGCAGCTGCAAAGTGCTGAGTAAAACCGCATGGCGCATCTGGGTAGCAATGCCATTGCTACCCACAGCGTAGGTGCAGTCTAATCTGCGCATCGCCAAGTTTCTGGCCGTTAGTTATCAGGTTGGGGTTTGTCCAACAGATGCATGAATCGCAATGCATCGTTACCAGGCTTACAAGTGGCTATGATGTTGCCACTGCCCTTGCTCGCATCCACAGCAGATGCCTCCTGGCAGACTTTGGCATTCCCGGTTCAAGATAAGCTGCGACTAGCGGTACACATCATTTAAAAGGCCCATTTTTTTCTTTTGTATCACTATCCCGCTTGTACACATCACACCAGAGACAAGAGGTCTCCTAGTGTCGGGGGTTGCTTGTCGTGCCACGGATTGAACACATACTGTGGTCAAGTGGCGGCAAACAGGTCTTCCCCCATGGTCTGTTGCAGGAATCCTGCTGTTGGCCTGTTCCACGCATGCTCTGTGCTGGACAGCTGTTGCAGGTTTGGGAGTTGATTGCCTGTCCCTTGCCTGCATTGATTCATCACTGGCAGTAGGACTGGTGCAGATGTACGGCATGAACCTGCCCAAGCCGTTCAACAGCATGCTTGCTTGTGAAGGGCTGAAACCGACTTCAGTACTGATTAGTTTTCCGTGAGTCATCAACAAACTTGTCTACACGCTCACATAGTTACTGTGGATACTTTCCACAGTCCAGCGGTTCTACTCTTCGGTCATTATCAAGCAGTCTCTGACTCAAGAGTGCGCTCAGACAAGCACTCGCCATCAGGCTTTGCAAAGACAAATATCTGGTTTTGGGCTGAGATTTCTGGCTGCAACAGCCGTGGCTCAAACCCTAACAAACTACATACTGAGCTGTAGCAGTGAAAACAGTTACATCGATGACACCTAATAACCTCAATGCCACCTAATGATAACACTTACATCTGACACCGAATGGTTAGGTGGCAGATACCAGAAAGCCAAACCAGCCGGAAAGGTGGGACAGGCAGCCCAAATGGCTGCAGGAAGGGAACACCACACCCGCAACGGGACGGGAAATGGGTGGGAACGGGCAGGTGTCGCGATGCGACAAACCTGTGACAGGAACGTAAGTGACCACGCAGCTGCGGCCCGGTATAAGCAACCTAGCCCAAAGGCCCAGCATGATAATGACACCGTGTAATACTGAGTCAGTAACACAGCCAAAAACGCCCACCCAGCAAGCAAGCCCGCCCCGGATAGATTGCTTAGCTGGGTATGAACATCACAACTGGTTGATGTGTAAACACAACACCACTGTAAAGTGTGCATGCCCACACCCAGGGTAGGGGCCACTGCTGTTAATTCCCGCTCTAGTGACATGTCGCCCTGCCTCGTACAGCAAGGGCTGCAACCTTTACAGCATTCATTATGATGCATGCATCACAACGTTCAGGAAGTAAGCACATCCTTACAACATTGCACAGAACCGGCTTTGCAGCAGCCAGTGACAGCTGCTACAGGGCAACTATACCTCAAACGAATCAAAGGTCTTGTAACATTCAGGGCTGTGGCGTACCACTCTGGACTGTTGACTGAGTCAGACATGAGCCACAAACAAGTATCTTTGCATCTAGCATCCATATTTGTGTCTTTATATCTTGCAGCTGATTCTGCCAAGTCTGGATGTTGCCTCAATCTTCATGAGACTGGCATTCGCCAGTTGCCTTCCAAACCATACACAATGCACTGTAGCGGGCTTCAGATGACATTAGTCATTTGGATAATATCAGGCACTCTACCTACTCCTCTACACATATTGCAGTGAACCTCAGCAACACTGCAGGGACACTTGGCGTCAATCATAAGCACAACTACAACGGTGGCTCAGATTGTTTTGTACACACTGCCAGGCTTATTGTAGCAGCACCATAGCCACTTCTGAGTCCAAGTCAACTCACATTCTTAATGCGAAACCTTTGCTGCCACTGTGTGATTCTGCTGCCACTGGACACAAATGCACTAGGTCATTACCTCCAGTCCTGCCACCAGCAAACAACACACACACCACACTCTCACACACTCTCGCACACACAGTAAAACATGTTCATTAACTGCATTCAGACTGGTACTCAAGGTTCACACCAGAGCTTTCAGCCTCCTGCCGGTGGCAACATTAGTACCCACATCAGCACTTGCATACCCATCCTTAATTCCCTTGCTCCTCACGCCAGCATCAGCAGTGCCCTTCGTCCCGTCTGGGCCAACAACATTAGTCCTGGAGCTGCCAGATGCCATCCCAATCTTGCTGCCGGACCCTGTGGCCGAGCCAGAGCCATAGCCATCTGGTGACTTCACAATCTCCAGTGACAAGCTGTTATGCTTGTTCTGGCGGTCAATGTTGACGATTGTGCGTGCGTTAGGGCCGGCGTCAGTGACAGCGGATGAAGTAGGGTTGTCCCCAACACCATGGCCCATCACTTTGACCATTGTGCCCTTCTGTAGCAACACCCTGCCAGCCAGGACCGGCATGTCATCATCTTGGGGTTCAGCAAAAGCCTGTGCTGATATCAGGCACAGGGTGAAGAAGGCAGCGGCTAGCACTGACGACAGTGTGCGAGCCATTGCGTTGGTTGGGTGCAGGCCTGCAGGCAGTGTTGAGGACATGAGAAGTGAATAGGAGAGCTAGCTGAGAAGTTGAACAGTACCGAGTCTTCTGGCCTAGGCCTGATACTGGGGCTGATGGGACAAGCTATCAGCTTGCCGGTTGTGTTGCGCACTGCTACATTGGCCTGAAATTAGGTCAATTCGTTGCTTCAGCACTGTTCAGCTATAGTTGAGACACTGGTCAGCTGAAGCCGAGACACTCCATGTCTCGGAAGAGCCATGCCATGACTGCAGTGGACTTGTGTGCTATTGTGCCAATGTGCTAGCTTGGAATGAAGTGGGTTCCGCGCAAACCCCGGTAAGGGCACAGGATGAACCGCCGGAATGCTGTTTCCTCTCACCTGTCTTCGCACGGAGCTGATGCTGTTGCGGGAAAAAGGCTTGCAGCTTCTGGAGTGCCTGTAAGCAAAACCCACAACGTGCATTGGTGATGGACAGTTGGACTGCACTTCGTCGCCGCAGTGATGCTGATCGGCAGAAGAGCGCTTTGCGGGTTCGTTGCAAGCATTAGCATAATGCTGCGGCTGCTGATCATTGAGCTAACATGCATCTGCCAACAGGTGCTGTCAACAAGCAAGGGCCAAGCTGCTGCATTGGCTATCAGAGTTCCGGCTACACCTACCTCGATGCCGACACAGCGAATCGCGGCAAGGCTGCGTGGTGTAATGAACTGCAGTAGCTAGATGGTGCGAAGCAAGTAATGCTTCCGACTCCACTTCACGGCTTATATCGGCTGATCCGAGAAGCACGCGTACAGTGGCATGTGTCCCAAGCGCACGTGCGCACGACGATGGCCGCACATCGTGGCACGTGCGGTCCCGGAGGCACCGCCCGCGGGCCCGCCTGCCGTTGTTGTGCCGACGACACGCATTAAGGTGAAAGCCTAAGAGAGAAAGCAGATTGATGAGCATGGATAGTTTGCGCGGCCTACATTGACTGCTGTGTTCGTGGCGGGCAACGCCCGCAACTGCCACCGACGCAGCAGTACGCGCCACGTGGCTGACACGGCTGCTACGCATGGCCCAGAACGCGTTTGAAAGCCAGTAAAAGCTGAGTATAAACCTGGTGTATAGCAACATATGTGTCTCCCTCGGTTCATGTCACTGAATCAGCCGCAGCTGCAGCTAACTCCTTCTCAGCCTCGCGGTGCTGGGCTGGCAGCGCGTGGGGCACCGTCACGGCGTGCTGTGGTATGCACTGCTGTAGTGCTGTGCTGTTGAGGCCCCCGGCGCCGGTTTGAGTTCGCCTTCAATTTCGGTTGGCGCGGCGCGCCGCGCGGATGTGCTTGTGCTCCATATGTCGCTCTGACCCTCCACCTGGGCGTGACCAAAAGTGGGCCACCCTACGGTTCTCAGTGTACACACGTGCGGAGTGCAGGCAAACGCTCGCTGATTGAAGTACATGTTATAGATGTACAACTGACAGCGGCGCTTGGCCTGTGCAGCCGTGACCAGCCTTAGCCAGGCATGGTGCTGAAACGCCCCGTGGGCCACTTTGGCCCACCCGTCCGCATGACAAGTGCAGTACAGCACTACACGCCCAGCCGCGCGCCATCGTTTCCAGAACATTGAACTCACCTTTGTATGCGTTGATTGCACCTGGATCGACCGTTTGCCCTTGTTCTGGTGTCCAGCCAGCCCAGCTGTGGTGGTTCTGCTGATGCTTGTCACCCATGGCAGCTTTTGTTGACACTACAACACGTCTAGACATTGCTAGCATGGTTTTCAAGGCGTTAGCTGCGCTATGTGTGCGCAAATGTGTTGAGTCCTGTTGTTGCTGTGTGCATCACCGACAAGGATTGCAGTGCGCGGCAGTATGCGTGTCTGGGTCGTGACCCTAGCGTTTGGAGCTGTTCATTATATCGTAACTTAACTATTACGGCTGGCGACCGCAGCCAGGATGGTCTCTGTGACGATATTCTGGGGTGGCCCACTTTTGGTCACTCCACTGTCACACGGGTGAGTGGGCCACCTGGCATAACACCTTGCGCGCGCCCTCCGCGCACTACCTAATGCTGTATTAGGTGTTCGTTGATGATTTGAAGCATTGCCCGCCCCCTGCAGGCGCCCGATACAGGCTGCGGCTCAAGTGGCCCAAACCGGGGTCAGTGCGAGATACTACCTTGATTTCGGCTCTGAGACACTAGCGCACACTAGCGTGCACTAGTACCTGTGATATGTACAGGCTGCCGACAGTGCCTGTTGCGCTTAAGCTTGGACAGAGCACAACGCTACAGCTTGTGTCCAGTCAGTCCGTACAAAGTTGTTATATAACAACTTATATAACCAAGTTGTAACTGATTACTTAACTTGCTTACTATGCACTGGATTTCCCACCGCAGTATGTATAGAGCTGCTTTCAACCATTTTCACGAGCTATCGTTTGGCAGTGGCGTCGACGCGTCGAGCGACGTCGCTGTAGACAGCCTGCCGCAGAAGTCAACTGACTGATTGGCAGCAGATTGCATGCAAACTGGCGCCTGCATGCAAACTGGTATCTTTAAAACCAGCATTTATGATTGGTTGAATGGAGTAGATGAAGCGGAGCTGTACGCACACGCGCATGTGCACCCCAAATCAATCCCTTCAATCCTCAGCATTGGCGTAACTTGGCGGTGAGAAAGGAACACACTCTGGCTGCAAGCTTGATGAGCAGCTGTGTCTTTAAGTCCGCATACACGACCAGGAAGTTGACGGTTCCAGACCTGTACAGACGTGTGCGCCTGGGCCAGACAGGCTCAGGACCAGCCTCATGAGCTCAGGACCAAATTCGGACGCTTTCAACAATCCGTTGAAACACAGATGGGTGCAGTCAGGTGCAGTGATGTTACAGTACCCTGCTTCTGTAGTCTTGATATCGGCACGCAACCATAGCAGACAACTTCAGAGAATGTGATGTTTGAAATCGATTTGCTTATCCCAGCCCAAATTGATGCTTGGCCTGGGATAAGCCAGACAGTACAAACGAAGCTGTGACGTGCAACCAGATGTCAGCAAGCAGATATCAGGAACCAATGCACCAACCGCACCAACCGCACCTCTGCTCATAGGAACTCGTTCTACGCAAAATGCAGAACATGTTGACTCTGATGGAAGACTGCTGACATGGCATAGGGGGCATGTAAGGAATGCAACAAGGGTATCAATGTAGGTTGTGATGGTACTCATCATGCCATGAACCAGATTGCAGCTATACAACCTTGGGAGGTTTCAACTACCACTCGAACTACCATCATACTATAGAAAGTGCTGCTGATACAATCAACTGCACGTTCAGCATATCCCAGCACCCTTGCTGCCCAGCACAGCACACTGAGGCAATCCTGCACCAGTCTAGGACAGACTTCAGCACATACAAACAAGCGAGCTGAACACAAACACGCAGTCGGGCTGCACCAAACCAAGGCGATAAGGAGAAATACTAAGCTATCAGAATTCAAACTCCCGACTTGGCGCAATGACATCTGGCAGCATGGATGTGTGTATTGAATATCAAGTCCTCTACACAATATGACCAGCTCAAGACTGCTCCTACACCAGTTGTTGCCACAAGCCATAAGCTTGTACACTTGATCTGTGCACAGCACTTGTTGCAGCTTTGAATGATCAGGCCTACTTCCTGCCCTCAAAAGTACCACCAGCAGCACGCACACCAAGGGTGCCACCACTTGCTGAGCCAGCAACTGATCCCTTGCCCTTAGC
>NSMO01003480.1:8857-26881 GCA_002588565.1 Coelastrella sp. UTEX B 3026
AGCAGAGCGATAAGACCCATCAAATCGCTGCAGCAAGCTCCCAATACACATGTAATGTACTCATCAGTCCTTTATACGCTAGTACGATAAGCCGCTGAGCTGAACTCTGCCGCATGCGATGGCAAGTACAACCTGACTGCCTGCAAGCCTGCATCGTGGCTGCATTTTGCCTGCATCGCGCCTGCATTTTGCCTGCATCGCGCCTGCATCGCGCCTGCATCGCGCCTGCATGCCTGCACTCTCTGGGATTTGACCCCCCGCGGAAATGCCATGCTCTGATATTGGCTCATACATAACCATCAACTCACACGCCACTCGCCCTTGAGTGCCGACTCTCATTCTGCGCCTTCGAGAGATGGACAATTTGTCATCATTCAGGTTTAGAGGAAGTACGGTTGGGTTGCTGCGACTGCAAAGGCGTATGCACTTCGACATATGATGTGCCAATCATATAGTATACGTACCACTACTACAACTTACCCCAAGGGTTGACACCCGTAAGGAGCCAGCTGATGGCTCATGTGCGTAATGAACATACTCAAACTTGGAGTGACCATCCACTGAGTGACCATCCACTTCAACGACCACACGACTTCTGATCCAATTGGAGCAAGTACATTCTATTGCAGTCTATGGCTCCACACAGCTCACTTACATGATTACAGAAGCTGCAGAGACACAGACATTCAGGGACGACCTTGCAGATTTTATTCTAGCTGGCAAGCTGCAGCCTTCAATGCCGCAACATCATCACCCTGTGCCACGATTGATACCTGGCACATGTGCCTGAAAAAAGTCCGCAAGACCGCTCCAACAGTTGATACTTTCTCATCAAACCAAAGCGACATAAGTAAAACTCAGAGCAAGCAAAAAAGTAAAATTAAAAACCCCGACACCGCACATGTCTGGAGACACATGCGCGACTCCTAGTGCTGAATTAACATAAAACCCAATCATCATTAGCAGTTGCGCAGCTGCAGATGCAGCAGCACAACTCAATGAAACTTTGGCAGTACAACCAACTTTTGTAGTCTAGGTACATTGCTACAATACTACAGGTTGGTTTGTCACAGATATAAAAAGGATGTATACACACCAACACATAAGTACTGCAATAACAAGGCAATCACCACCGCGGACAATTACCAAGGCCTGAAATAACAAGCTCGTACCAAGGTGAACCATCAAGCTCTAATGAACCATCACTGAGCCAGCTGTATCACACCAGCATATACAAATCTGAATTCGACTTCAAACTATAGGCTATACAGAGCCGTGTAATCAGCTACAGTTCAAAACCAGTCCCATCTGACCCATGTAAGCAATAAACAGTCTTGCAAACATGCTCGGTCCCCATCACAAATCACATATCAAAGACTATACACCCGCACACATATGTACGCACAGTAACATCCGACTATCACGATACTGAGTACTCGGTACCGTTTGAGACAATGCTCATCTATTCAATTCGAGAGGATTGTAACCAAGGCATGTCATGCTTAATGGTACCCAGACGAACAGATCCCTTTAAAAAGATTCCACATACTATGTGTAACAGTGAATATGGCACAAGCAGAACACCCCATTAAATGTATGTGGGTGCAACAAGACACCATTACTATTGCAAATACACCTGCTGTAGAGGCCCTAGTTGGCACTGCCAAGCGCAAGTGCAGGTGGGACCCAACAATGTCGATATACGCTTGAAACAGCTGACAGCGGTGCTGTAAGGTGCATACAACCCTTTCGCATGCATTGTATGCTTGGGCCACACTACATCATCACCATCATCATCACCACCACCACCATCACAACACGAAGTTGCTCTAAAAATGCAAAAAACCAGTGTAAAAACCCAAGCGAATATATGATTTTCTGTAGTACTGTTTACTGTGTATGCAGTATGCTGTCACAGCATATGGCACAGGCTGTGCCACTGTATATACAGTGTGATGTCCACCACGTACACTGTAATACACCAGTTTGTTCAACATAGTGCTGCATTCAAATATTGGTAGGACTAGCTGGTGTGCTTGCTGCAATTCCGCAAAAACACATAGTAATTCCAACACTTGCTTTCTGGACCAGAGGCATGCTGAAGGCCAACAGCAAGCCAATGCCATCGCATCATTACAGAAATCCGTGCGGGTACTTGAGCACCATGATACCGATCAACAGAAGGAATCGGCCCATCAGATTCACTGCACCGTCAACATAATAGCTCAACACCTCACACTCGGCCCACATTAGTGGGTGCACAAGTGACTTGCTGTGACAACAGTATACCCAACAGTAAAACCTCCGCCAAGCCACTAAACAGTGCATGGTTACACGCACTGCTGTCAAGTCATACAGCCAACAACCCAGTGATACTGATCATGCAAATGCAATAGGCAGTCTGAGCGGATCATTTTAGATCCAATGCATACTCAGCGCGCATGCTGTTGTCCGGCACGTCCACCGATGCCAGATTATTTCCAATGATAAAGATCTACAATCCTCTGAGCCGCTCACCGACCGACTGTAGATCAAGTACAACATAATTATGTCAGACCATATAACATATACCAATAACTAATGTAGAATCACATAGAGATTCAGGACATTGTGTAGCATATGTACTTTACGTAATAGGGAAAACAGATCTGGCAAATAGGGTTTACTCAAGCTAAGAAAGAGGTTTTGTATGCAGAAATGCACCGCAATCTGTAGCTCGTAACAGCTCGGGACATAACATGACATGATACCATGATCAAATTTGTGCAGCCGCACAAAAGCAGATGGTATTAAACTTTGCTACAGGTACTATACTGTAAGGCTTGCATTGCGCTACAGCTGCCAAGTGCAAACAACAATACTAGTAGGTCCACACACACGACGGAGGCAGTGTCTAGACAGATCTGTAGTCATAGATGCTTCCGAAAAGCCAGTATACTATATACATGTACTACATACGTGTGCTATACACCATACTTACAGCTGCAAAGCTACAACACATTACACATATGTATACGTCTGAATTGGCAAGGTAGTTATTGATATTTCGGAATCTTGCTCGTGCAACGTGGAATGCCAAGCGAACTGCTGCAAGAAGTTAGGGAGCCTGATTAGCCAATTTCCAGAGCTCGTATTCCAGCAGCACATCAGCATCAGCATCAGATAACTCTTCAATTGCAACCGCTGCTGCTGCTGCTGCTGCTGCTGCTGCTGTGGGCGGCAGCAGCGGCAGCACTAGATCAGGCTGCTTCACTGCTGCTGGTGTCCCTGCCACTGCTGCTGCTGGTGGTGGTGGTGGTACGTCTGCAGTCGTATTCGTATGTGAATGCAAGCACCTGGTGCCCACAAGCTCGTCTGTGTGATCAATCATATGAGCGTTATTTCGGGCCAATGTAACGTTATTGTCGTGTTGCACCCACTGCTGTAACCAATTGGCGAATTGTTCATCGTCTGCAGCTGCGAGCATCATCCATTCTGAAATGCTCTGTGGTAGTGTTGCAGCAGCTGCTGCTGCTGCCGCTGCTCCTGGATCAGCTGTCACTGCTGCTGCTGCTGCTGCTGCCTGCTCATTGTGGCTGATGTGCAAGCTGCTTACCTGCTGCTGCTGCTGCTGCTGAGAAATGCTGCTGTCAAACTCGAAGAATGCATCAGTTACAGCGGCAGCCAGCACCTCGCTGTCGCAGCTGCCACCCCTGCACAATGTTTCACTCACTCTGCTGCTGCTTCCGCTGCTAAGATCAACATGCACGGCAGCAGTAGCAGCGGCTGCTGCTGCATGGCGCTGCAGCTGGTGCAGGGAGCTCTGTATGGTTTGCAGCTGCAGCTCGAGCTGGCGCATTCTCTCCGGTGCATTGCCTGCATTTGTTGCTGCTGCTGCTGCTGGTGGTGGCGCAGCTGATGTTGGTGCTGCTGCTTCTGCTGCTGCTGCTGGCGGCGCTGCTGCTGGTGCTGCTGGCACTGCTGTAACGGTTTCCTCACAAGTCACTGGTGTGCTGTTTGAAATGCGCTCCTTGCCACTGTTGCTGCTGCCGCCTTGATTGCATGCATTAGCATAGTCTTTACTACTGCTGTTCACGCGGCGTTTCTTGAGGCCTGTTTTGCAGCTTCTGCATGCAGGATGCAGCAACAGCAGCAGCAATCATCAGCCAAAGTAATGAAATGCATTGCTGTTGTTACATGGCAGCATTGGCCTAACACAACAGCACGCAACACGGCTGCACACAGTAACGCAGATAATCACCAGGCAGTGGCGCATGCTGGCCCCACAGTACTGTTGCAGAATCATCACAACTGCCGGAGCCACGTTCTTCTAGGGGGGCTATAGACAGCGCCCCTTATGGCCATTTCCACTATGCATTGGGCCCTATACATTGCTTCTGCTTACTGTGACGCACACACACCTTTTTGCGCCTTCAAATCTAGTGAGGGGTTCAAGCTTGCCGCATTGCTGGCAGAAGCGCCATAGCTGATCACCACAGCCGTCACGCTTCAGGGAATCAGCCTGTCGTGCGTTCAAATTACACACAAGCATAGACTTTGTTTGAGCTTTGATAAGATCTGTGTATGTATGTGTGTGTGATGACATGGGGGTGATGGCATAAGCTTCTGCTCTAGAGGCATCGAATCTGGCAAGTGTGTCCTTGTGGTGTGCAGCCACCGCAATGCAGGTGCAGCCCCGTTCCTTGCCCAACCCAGCTGCTATTATACTGTTTCTAGTACGTTCGGTGTGCAGCAGGTGTACGACGAGGGATGTTACCTTCATGTGTTCCGGACAAAGGCCTCGCTTCAAGCAGTATGCCCGGCCTGTTGATGCCAGGTCCACGGCGCACCCCAAGGCCTGCAGGTGGACAAGATGCACGGAGTGTATTTACAAAGACTATCCGAAGGTTGCGGAAGCTAGGGTGATGAACGCAGAGACTTGGGTGCAGGAGATAGAAGTTCATCGCGACAAGTTGCGTTCCACGGGAGGGCACCTTACCTGGCAGTACTTGCTTTTCTTCTGCAGAGATAGACAAGCTGGTGTGTTGTGATCTGATCTGTGTGACATTGCGCGCAGGCAACCTGTGTGGAAAATGGATTAGATGATAGCGTGTGATTGGGCACCAGGGCCACGTGAACAGGGGCAAGCCACCCGTCCCAACATAAGAACCATGTCTATAAACACTGGCAAATCAATCATGAGTGGCGCGGCGTGCTAATCGTTAGCCCGTGGGCTGACGCTGCTTCCCAAACAGGTTATGGCTGGCATGAACAGACGGAACATACCTAAGCTTCCGCCAGAGACAGTTCTTGGGGATGAGCTATCACATTCCATGGCTTTTGGCGCACTAAACTGCGGAGGGAACATAGTGCACCAAGGCGCGGGTGCTGTTGAGCTAGCGTACGTCCTGACTTCTCAGGTTTCCGTTACGTTAGAAAGACAACAGGACGTATGGCGCGGGATCCTTGCTTGCCCAAAGTGGTCCATACCAAGTATCCAAGAAGCAGCGCCGTTTCTTGTTACTTGCAACCTACCTTACTTATCAGCGGTGATGACGACCATTGCAACAGCAGACCCAGGGGTCATAATGACAATAAAAAATCAATGTAAGCAATGTAAATGTTTTTGAATGGCCCCCTGAGAGTGCGTGGGTGGCCAGTGACAAAGGCATGTGCTACCACGGACTGATTATCAGTGGTTACTTCCATCGCAATAGATTCGCAACCTGTGATACTCATCCACTATTTATATCGGTGGGTAGTATGTTGGTTGAAAACGAGATGTTGGCGATGATCTCGCCACAAGAGTGTAAAAGTGTGTGACTTATCACTACGAGCCAGGCCCGTGTCTCAAACAACCCGTACACTTGATTTGATTGCAACTTATACACATTTACTGCTCTGGTGCCGCGCGCGCAGGAAAGGCTGGCAGCTGATTGCCCTGAAAAGTGCACCAACGACGACCACGGGCGCCCCGTGGTGACACCACACGTGCACAAGTCGAGGACAAACGCTCAAGAGGTCTTCCATGTCACTCGCTAGTCCCGCCTCTTAACCCCTCAAGGTTATGCGACTGGCTTTAGCACAGCCGTCCAACCAGGTGGACACAGTCCACCCCCGCACTGTAATGGTAACGGGACACCTAGTGTGTAGCAGTCACAAAGCATCACAGGGACGCCTGAATGCTGTCACATGCAATAGAACGACGTGTGCTCACGCAAGAGTGGGTTTGGTGGTCTGTGTGGAGTCGTAAGAGTAACACCCGTCCATGTCAATGACAGGCGTGGATGCCATGTCAGCAAGCTCAAGGTCGACACGGGCTGCTCCAATTCCATAATCCATAAACGTGTCAAGTGTTTACTGGCCCTCCCTCGAAGGGTCCACGGCAACAACCTGTGATTATGACACAGTGGGTTGTGCGAAGAAGGCAGTCTGAATGTGAAGAGCTGTGCTGCTGCTGCTGCTCCTGCTGCTGGCAGCAGTACGAGACCTGTGGTCAAGCCCAGAGGTTGGGGCAGTTCGTTTGGCACTACTTCATCATCATCATCATCATCAGCCACTTCAGCCAATCAAGATCAAGAAACACCCATCCGCCAGAGCAGCAAAACCACCGCTGCCACCCTGAGCACCACCACCACCACCAGCAGCAGCACCAAGGGAGATCCAGCAGCTGGATTTAGACTCCAAACTTTCCTACAGCAGTCCAGGGAGCAACAGGAGCGTCTGCTTCGGCGCCTCATGGTGCTGCAAGCATACAAGGTGTTGAGTGACAGTACGAACAGCAGGCCTAAGGGACAGCACCAATTGGTTGGGTTGAGATAGCAGAAGCGCAATCTTGCAATATTGGAATAACTCAATCCAAAATTTAATCAAAAGCCAGACTGGGTTTCAAAACTCTTAGGTACAAAGAAACAGATACATTGAAAATTAGAACCCAGCAGCAGCAGCAGCAGCAGCAGCAGCAGCAGCGTGCATTGTTGGTCAAGGCGGAGAATCTGGTCAGTCAGCAGCAGCAGATCCTTCAGCAGCTGCAGCAGCAGCAGCACGGCGGTCAGCAGGAACTTCAGTATGAAGAGTTGCTGAAGAGTGGCGGCAGTGTGGCACGTCTGATGGCGGCTGTGGCAGCTGGGCTAGAGTGCAAGCGGTTGTTGGTACTGTATTTGGCAGAAAGTGTGCAAGATCGGGTGGGGGCTGTTTCGACAAAATGCGTGGCAACCTCAGGCTGTACACATGTGCAGTGTCTGGTCAAACAACCTGGTCAAACTCAGACTACGTGCACTCAGTAGGTTGTACTTGCAGCTTGAGATGCACTTGGTGGCACTCAACGGTGGTACTTGCAGCCTGAGATACTATCAATCAGTGCTAGGTGCTTTTGACCGTTACGGTGACCTTCGGCGCTGGTAGTCTTGGGATACTAGGGTGTCGTGCAGCATACGTCCACCTGGGGTCTGGACATGTTGTGATTCTAGTGTAAGCCCTCTCATGGCCTTGCCCGGTAGCAAGTACTGCCTGGAGCAACTGTTCTGAAGCATCTTGAAAACATGGGGTTGCTGGCTGCAGCGTGGCGAGTTTCGCGGTGGCAGGCGGTACCGTCTTCAGCCGATGTGTCTCAGGCCCTGAGGGTACACTGCAGGGTACTGATCGGCACTCGGTAGACACCCAGGAACTAACGCCTGACTGTGGTGTTATTGTTATGAATTGCGTCCAGCCGCGAGGCCAATATCGGTGGTTCTCCCCATAGTGACTTTCCACTCCACCATGCAGCGGCTTGCGCTAGTGCTCCGATGAGTTGCAGGCACCACGAGCCGGCTACATCGGCGTTCTTGATTTAATAATGCACAGTGAGCTGCAATCAACGACACGCATGGCAAATGCAGCAGGTGGCTCGCGGTCTGTATGCGTTGAAGCACAGGAACTCAAGCACCTTCTCCAAGGTGCTGCATGGCTGCGCTATGTAGTTCCCGAAGCAGGCAATAGTGTACTTGAGCTGGTTGGCATTACTACAGCCGTACAAGAAGACGATGGCAGGGTGTCTGTAGCACAAGTGCTGCACTGCAGCTTGGCAGTCCATGAGGAGACACCTGAAGCGGGTACGTTCAGTAATCCTCCGCATCTACAGTGTCAGCATCGTGTTATGTCTACCAATGATTCAGTGCCTCTGGCTTTGTGCTGCAGGCTTCGTAGATGCAGACAGAACGGTTCTGCTGTTCCAGATTGGCCAACAGCAGAAAATATACAATGCCAGCTGCTTGGCGACCTTGCAGCATCCTGTGAGGAGCATGCTGCCAGGCGGTAAAGGGCAGCTGTCAAAGCAGCAGGTGGGGCATCCAGTCCTATTCGTGCTTTATGATGTGCTGCAGGAACAAATGTACGCTGCAGCGGGGGCCAACAATGCCTTTGTTCTAGACCGATTCCTGGCCAGTGACAGTAGCCACCTGTTGTAGCATCTTGTCGCACCTCCTGCAGTTTGCTCAAGCTCTTTGCATGCTTGATGCTCGCTTTGAAAGCCTTCCCTTTCTATCTGCAGTGCTGGGTATACTGCTGTTGTGCAAGCATAGTGACGGCACGCTGACATCTAATCAAAGGCTGGGTCACAGGCACCCAGTGCAGGCCTCTGTTCCTGCATGCATGTTTCTGCGTTGCAGGCTGCTGACGTCAGGATGGGCATAATGTGCCTAAAGACTGCTCATGACTGGCTCCAGCCCATACACCAAATCCTAACAGCGCCAGGTCACGGTTACACCATGGCTCAGCTGCCAGACCTCCTTTCAGGCTTACGCAGCATAAGCAGTAGAGCGTCAAGCAGTGGTAGCTACAGCAATAGCAGCAGTGATAGTAGTGGTGAAATAGTGTGGAAGATACTCCTGCAGCGGGAGGGGCCTGTGCATCTTGCGCTGCAGGAACTGAAACAACAGCATCTGCCACGTATTTTATATGAGGACTTCGAGCTGATGATTGCGTTGCTGGGGGTCGCTTTGGCTGGGCTAGAACCTCTTATAGCAGCCAGAAGGCAACTGGCTCCGCAGCAGCTACAGCAGGGTCTGCCTCCCGCCACAGCAGTAGTGCGAGTGAAGCATGAGCTGCAGGGCATGCCTGCGCAGCTGATGCAAGCAGGGCCTGGTACCAAGCGGCCTGCTGAGACATTAGCCCCATCAGCTGAGACATTAGCCCCTGATGACTTGGATGCAGCTGCTACAGGAGACCCATATGTGCAGCTCAGTAAACGGGTACGTATGAGCAGCACAGCCGAGTCATCAGCTGCTGCAGGCCAGCACTTCCAGACTGACAGTAGAACAATGTTCCTGCAACAACACAACATCGCCAAGAGCGAAGCAGACAGGCTAGTCACTTCTGTTGCAGCGGACGTCAAGATTCAGCTCAAAGCAACAAAGACAGCAGCTGTGCCACTGAAGAAGCTGCTTGGCAACAAATGGGCGAGACGCTTCCATGCTAACCCAGCTCTGATAGCAGAATACATGCAGCAGTACCCAGAAGTGTTTGTAGTTCAGCAGCAAGGCCACAGCAGGAAGCGCAGATTCGACGTCAGCCTTCAGGCAGGCGCTGCTCATTGGCTGCTGCGCAACCAAGAGGTGCAGCACCACCTGACGAGGTATAAACGTAAGTTGATAGCTGTGGCGCAGCAGCAGGGCTATGTGGCCTGGCAAGCAGCTGCAAGCCATAACGGGACCAACGCTCTCATGGAGGGCGAGCTTGTGCGCTATGTAAAGGTGGGCTGATAAGGTGGCTGAAATTGATATCAACAGGGCAGGTGTTGTATTGTGCCCTAGTTGCAGGTCAGCGCACTGAGTGCGAGTAGCGCACAGTGTTGTGTAAGCATACTGCATGGTTGTTTGTGGGTCCCGCACGTAACTTACTTGTGTCTATCAGTGGGCACCACAGCCGTCCCTGGATGCTCAGTAGCAGAAGTTTATGGTGTCCTGCAAACATTGCATTGGACTGTGACTTCAGCAACCTGCATACGCCACCTGCAGTTGGGCCAAAATGCCAAACATAACATGGACAGTGTAAGCGACTACCAGCAATGTTCACTGGGCTTCAAACATATCTAGTTGCTCAGCATTGCTGTTCATTGTGCGCGCAGGTGTTTGACAAGTCCTCAGAGTTCATGTACGCTACCTTATCAGATGTTTTCATCATCGAACGCGCCGGCTCAGACCACCACCTTATTCCCAGGCAACAGTACCATGGCTGAAGCAGCTGGAGCAGCTGTTGCTGTCAAGTTTGAACAATAATGCAAGACCTAGGTGGTTTGCATTGTGAACAAGTGACATAGGTGGTTTTCAAAGGCTTGTGCGTCTGTACTACATTAGTGACTATTGCACAGACAGTTTGAACGTGGTAAATGCAGGTGCTGTTGCTGCGGTCGTAGCTATGCAGTGATATATGGCACAAAATTTTAAACAGCAGTGTGTAATATCCTATGCAGGATCTATCAAGCTGCAGCTGCTCTTGAAACATCATAAGGCAAGTCAGCATCGGCTTCGTCTTCAACAGTCACCCGTTCAGTGTGTAACAACTTGCTAGGTTGATCGGGGGTAGATGCACGACTCCCCACATAGCAGTAATACTTCTGCCTTTGATCCATGCTTGTTCCCAATGTTCACAAAGTATTACGAAGTTTTTATTTCTGTTATAGCAGGTACAACTGCTATATTGTAATACCTTCGTGTAACTGTTTGAACAAAAAGTAGAAGAGACTCATTGACATGCAATCAAAAAAGTGCAATAAGCTCACCTGATGGCGTACTGTGCTCATTGCCCAGTCATACTTGCAAGAGCTACAACCCCAACTTCTCATTAGCTAGCAGCTTCTCAGGCTTCTGATGACATTGACATAGCCTTTGCAGTGTCAGACATCTTCGCGTACAGGATTTTATACGATTTTGATTGTGGTACAGGCTATTTCAAGGTCACTGCAGAACGCTCACAATATAGACTGCGTAGCCAACTGATCAACTCAACCAATACAGACACACGCGCAACCTACAAGCCAAGCCAAAGGCAAGTATTCACTTCAAGATATTACTGCTGCTGGGCACATGCAAAGCCACACGGTATACACAGTGGTCCCTGCACTTCCACATGGTGCATGCCGCCTGCTGATTCACATTCTGTGCTGCCCTGTAGAGCATTGGTGACATCCACATGGTGCATGCCGCCTGCTGGTTCACATTCTGTGCTGCCCTGTAGAGCATTGGTGACAGCTGGTCTCGTTGCAGCTGGTACTGCCTTACATCGCACTGAGAGTGGACAGCAGGCGATCAAAACCAGCTGACTGTTGCTGCTGACATCATGACGCATGAATTATTATGAAGTTTTACTTCTATTATGGATCCATGCTGCTGCTCTTACTGCTGCTGCAACCATGAACAGTTCTCACATGAACAGCTGGAAGCTGGTTTCCTAACTCACTGATGGCAGGCTGTGATGCAGGCTGTGGTGCAGGAGTGTGAATAGGTTGACGCCGATCAGGTCGAATCGAACGACTGCCCCTCCCGGGGCCTACGGGTTTGAAGCCCGCACCCAGCACCAGCCAGGATCAGTTCGGCAGAAGGTCATGCAGCATGTGATGCAACAAGCACCCATCTGATACAACTATGACGTACTGCCCAGCTACAAACTGCTGGAGAGGGACCTCACCGCGTCTGAATGCTCTGCTGCTGTCCCACGTTGGCTGCTTATCTGGCCAGGACCCGCTTACCTCAGAGTGAGCGACATAAAGAACCACTGAAGCAAGACACTAGCTTGAACATGACAAGGGACCCGCTGGAAGCCGCGAACAACGCAGGCCCACAGAGATCGCCGCCAGCAAAGCACCAAACCATAAACGTAGGTTACGGCCATTGTGCGCCTATCCATGCTAGGCAGTACTAGGATACTCTGGAGGAGCTAAACAAACGAGATGAAAAAGGCAAGCACGCAGCCAGCACCAAGAATGCGCTGGAGCCCTGCTTCACGACACAGCCGGCGCATACCACCCGAAAAGACTATGATTTGATCCTTGGTTTTGGGTTCAGAGGGACTAGGTGGCCGTAGAGTAACAAGGTCAAGGGGGCGGTCCACCTCTCAGCCACATGGGCTGTCTTTCCACTCATCATTTGATAAAACCATAGCGTGCAGAGCACGCCGTGGAAGGATCGACTTGTCCAGGACGTTGCCCGGGCATATATGGGCGACAAGCTGGTGAAGCTGAAGAGCCAAGCCCTAACGCCCAGTAGCTCAGGTTCTGTGCACTCCCCTGCTGCTGATTCGCAGCGATCCTGTGTCATGCATCACGATCGTTTTTGTTACAGTGGCTGCAGGGTACCTGTCCCAGCTCCACGGCGCGATCTCTCCCGCGTTCAGTTCAGTGCTGTGCTTCGCCTGCAGTGATCAATTGCTTTGCTTGGCAAGTTAGTAAAACGACTGGCTATGCAGCTACAAACCGGTCCGGCGTTTCATGTGAGTTTCAAATTGCATCTGCAGAAGTGGAGGGCACCGAGGTGATGAGCATCAGCTGACTAAGAGTACTTATTCTGGGGCTCTTTCAATTGTTTGCAGGGCACACCCCGCTTTCATAGACATAGTATAGCTGCACAGCGGAGGGTTGCAGCGTGCACATATGCAGCGCGCAGCCAAGCTCAATCCAAGCAGCTGCTACACCAGTTGACCAACCTGCAGCAGCAAATGCCATGCTCCGCAGCCAGCACGTCAGAAGCAGAAACTGCAAACGCCGGCGTAAGCACAAACGGCTTGGATAAAGGCCCCGTGCTGGTCGTACCAGCGTTCTACCTAGATGCTTCCGTGTTTCGGCCTCTGGTGAAGGAGTTACGCAGCAGAGGGTTCAATGCAGCTTTACCACCCATCAGGTACGACGCCTTGTCTTGGCAGCGTAAGCTGGTTTAGTTGGCTTCTTATCTTTTATCTTGTGACTCTAATGAAATGCAAAGGAGCAGCATCCAGCAGCAGCAGGCAGTTTACGCAGTTTGTATTCCATGCTCATGCACTTTGTAATGTGTATGCGTCGCATGCAGAGACTCCTACACCCCAGCTCCTAACAGCGCCAACCAACAGCAGCCTCTCGTATAGCGTTCCCACTGTAGCTTGTTACTGCTGTTACACGAGCAGTGACTGCATCTGCATGGATAGTCACACCAGGTGTCGGCCACAATCCTACCTGCTTATCCATGCACAAAGTTATTGCAACTCCCATGTCTCAAGTGAGGTCAAGTGCTGACGCCTGGACACCACTCAATTTGCCCCATCCCTGACTGACAGTCATACAGTGTATGGAATCTGCACTTACTGAGCTACTAGAGGGTCCTAGGGGTTTCTGGGGTGGGCCGGAGGAGGGGGGTAGCATATCAAAGAACCACTCGGCATGGCTCTTGTGAATTTTGCTGTGCAGGTGGACAGACTGGGTCCCAACCCTTGGAGGCCGCT
Organism: Coelastrella sp. UTEX B 3026; assembly: GCA_002588565.1. Taxonomy (NCBI): domain Eukaryota; kingdom Viridiplantae; phylum Chlorophyta; class Chlorophyceae; order Sphaeropleales; family Scenedesmaceae; genus Coelastrella; species Coelastrella sp. UTEX B 3026. Next base: position 22,280 of record NSMO01003480.1, read on the forward strand.
CAGTCCGGCCCATCCTTGACCGTATGGACTACGCACTCACTCAGTTACTAGAGGGCTATGAGGTTTCAGAAGATCAGGGTTTTGAGGTGCAGCTGCCGCGGCCAGCGACGTATCAGGAGTGGCTTACTGAGTTCAGAGATGCCAGCAAAGGAGCCCAACCAGCAATTGAGCTGACGGGTAAGAGGTTCAGTTTTCACAAAGTGGAAGCTCTCGCTTTGCCCAGTTGGCAGTCAGAAAGCAGCAGTGATAGCGTCATCCACAGCCGGCTGGATCAGCAGAATACCTCTAGCAACAAGTCTGCCTTACAGTAACAACCTTCTGGCCATGCTCGGCTGTCTGCAGGTCCTTACAACAGCAGGCAAAGCCGAAACCAGCAGTAGTAGCATCATCTTCGGCCAGTTGAAGAAATACACCATGCCCCGATGGTGCTCCAAGTGACTAAGTTTTGCTGTATGATGTATGGCTTGCTGTGTATTGTGGCAGCAAGATGCCAGTCAAGCAAAGTGTCGTTCTGCTTGTCTGTGTTTTGCCTAGGTCCTTACAGCAGCAGTCAGAAAGTTGCTGGTGAAATCAGCGGAATATTCCTAGCAAGAGGGCAGCCTTACTGTAACAGCCTTCTGCACGTTCTGCTGTTCGCAGACTCCTACAACAACAGTTGAAAAGCAGCAGTAGTAGCATCATCCGCAAATGGCTACATCACTAGGTACTCCCAACTTTTCCACTTGTGTTTGCAGGGCATGCTGGCAGCCTATAAACTGAGTTCCCATCCGCATTTGTTGCTTGCATGCCCTGTGTACAGGCCCTTACAACAGCAGCCAGAAAGCAGCAGTAGTAGCGTCATCCGCAGCCGGCTGGATCAGCAGAATATTCCTAGCAAGAGGGCCCCCTTACAGTAATACAGTATACCATGGAGCAGACAGAGTACATACCTTGGTGACACTGGGCACACCACACAAGAGTGCTGAGCCTGTCACACGGCGAAACATCGACTATGTGAATCAACACTATGGAGTAATGGATGATGTCAGGTCAGTTTAACGGGTTGGCTGCTCATCACACTCCCTTCTGTGCTTGATAACAACAGAGGAAAAACATCTTATTACTTTTGTGAACATTGAGAACAAGCATGGATCATTGATTTAGACTATGATTCACTTGGAGTATCTTGTGTCTAGGTTGTGCTGGAAAGTGCAAGAACAAGGACAGCATTGCAGCAACACTTCTTTGCTTGGAAAGTTTGCAAATGCAGTCATTTAAGAGGAACCTCAAGTGGTAATGTGGCCACGGTGTTCCACATGTTGTGCACATGCACACATGAGTTGTTTCCTGCACATGCACACATGAGTTGTTTCCTGCACATGATCTGACCATAGAACTGCAGCTAACCAACAGCTAACATAATAACAGAGTATTGTACTGTCGTTGCTGTACAGGTATGTGGCAATCGGCAGCAAAACCGTTCAAGGCAAGGCCTACTTGAACAACTCAGTCCAGGACTTTGCCTACCAATCGTACAACATTTGCTGCGGAGATGGCAACGTCTGGGGGGATGGTGTTACACCTCTAGAATGTGCTTTGGCACTTGATGGTGCTCATCATATGGTATTTGAAGGCGCGAAGCATGTGCCCTTGGAAGCCAAACCAGAAAAGGGTGTACATTGGTATGGGAGTGGGCATTACTTAGAGGAGTGGGTGCATTTTCTTGAGCATCCAAGCAGTGGGGTCGGTGCTGCAGCAGCTGAGAATGGCAGCAGTAGCATTAGCAGTGTGTAAGATGGCAGAGCTGCGGACCATGTTGCGGTAGCATTGCTGTGCTTTATTGCTGCAGGACTGGCAGATGCATAGCGTATCTGCGAATATCAGTTGCTTGCTTATTGCCCCGACTCTCCAGAGGAGGGGCTAATCAAGCGCTTCGACCCCCCTAGGGTTGGGGAGTACAGAGCCGTTGTAAGACTGCAGCATGTTGCCCGACTGCTGAGATATGCAAATGGCGCAAGGTCCTCCCGGAGGAAAGTGAGTTTCTTTCAGAGCGTTTTTTTGTGGTAATATGTTGTGATGATTCTGTAACTGGGTGCCTTGTCACTGCTAGAAGTGACAGGCCAGAAGTGACAGCTTCAAGAGAGCGCCCAACTAAGCGGTCTGCTGCACTCAATATCAGCTTTATTCAGTAATCCACAGCTACCTCTGGACCTCAGCGCGCTGCTGCACCGAACTGGTAACCCGGCTCAGATGGCACTTGCGCGGCTGGCGATCATCTCTCTCTGCAGTACAGCCGACTGCCCACTATCGCTGGCATGATATGCTGCAGGTCATTACGCGCCCCTGCTGCCGTCTTCTTTCTGTACGCCAGTATCCCAGCCGTGACTGTTATTCCTGAACGCTGACTCAAACTCCCTCAGAGCCTTTGCCTGCTCCTTGCCTGGCTTGGGTGGCAGGTACAAGCCAGCCTTGATGAGCATCTTCTGTTGCTGACTGAGGCATGTGGGAAACACAAGCTCAAACTCCAGCAAAAGGTCTCCCTGCGAAGTCACGCGTTTCAGGGATACTGAGTCCACTATCAAGAAAGCAAGAGTTCTGGCTGCTGTGCTGTGCCCAGCTACAGCGCATAACACTCTCAGAGGCACTGCAGCTTTGCCAGCGCATGGCATGGCATGGCACTGCAGCTTTGCCAGCGCATCTATCTTGTTGCATTGGCTCCGTCACTTTTACACTCAAGTCTATGTTGTACTAGTTTTGTGCCTGAAGTCAAATATAGAACAGCTGACAGGACACAAGTACCGGCTACAGCCCTATTCTAGTTGCTTATCCGAGTCAGTTGCATGCACCTGGTTGCTGTTGTAATCCTGATCAGCATTGCGATCACCTTTCCACCTCCTGGTAACGGCATGCCCTCTCCCGAAACTCGCATCGTCAGCCCTGGGGTGACAATCTCTTCTAGCGGTACAGACAGCACACTGCAGCAGAGCAGCAATACGATGGTGGCCAGCAGCAGAGGCGCCGTTGCCCCACCAGCTGACACCATGCAGCTCAAGGACATAAAGGACTGCACAGAGCCCGCGCAACATCCCCGTGTCTGTTGTATGCAGATGTAAGCAGCAGGGTGCAACATGATTACGGTTTGGCCCAACCACAATGGCTGCTGCTGCTCACCGTCCGTCCAATGTTGTTATGCTGACTGCCCCGCCTACCAGTGCCTGCAGCAGGGGCAGCTGCACCTTGGCTACCAGGTCACAGAGCTGCCGCCGGAATCGTGGGTGAGGAGCACTGCTGAGCACCAGCACTACTGCACCTGAGGGCTGCCCTGGCGCTGAGTCACCCTCGCTGCAGGAGCAGGGGAAAATGCAAAATTATCAGTCGCAGGCACCTGTTGGGCGCGTGTACAGTATAAGTGAGCTCAACATTCCAACTTGTCGCTGGCACTAACAACAAGCAGGGCTGCCTTGTCATGCTCAAACTTGGCACTCGATTGGCCACCATCTCTGCTGTCATATAGTCAATGTATGTCCAATCGTTGGATGCTGAAGTCAGCTGCAAGACCAACATACACCCTGTCTGTTCGTGGTAACTGCATGCTGGTGGTGCTGGATGCACCTACCCCTGGAAGACGAAGCGGGTGCCATCTGGTAACCCTGGCTTGATGTCAACTGTCAAGCTGCGCTGCTCAGCTGTTACTTCTACTCCGTTCTCTGCTATACAGCGCCGTGTGTGGTTGACAACCTTCACACAGCCACTATATATCTCTTCTAGAGGTACAATAAGATCAAACTGCAGGCAAAGCAGGCGTGCAGGAATGGTGTGCTTGAGGAACAGTGTTGCTCGATCTGGATGCTGTTCTGACCAGGTTGTATCGGTGTTTGACGACCGTTGTCGCTGGTGGCAACTGCCAGCGACATTCAAAGCAGCTGACCCAGCAAGTAGACATCTAGTCAGACAACTACTAACTAAGGCCACTTGAGATCTATCCTGCAACCTGTTGCAGCTGCAGTATCCTTGCACTCAGTGGCTGGAAGGCAGTGGCAGAAGGCTATCATGAGTCCAAAAATGCCCTGAAGCTTCAGTTGCTATGCTGCACGCAAACGACTGGCTCGTATAGAATGCCAGACGTGCTGCTCAAAGAGTGCTGCATAAGTCATTGCTGACTCACCTCTTGCTGCTTTCCAGGCTGCAATTTGGCTTGGGTTGTAAGCGTCTCACACAGTGCTGACAGCGCTGCGGAGCATCAACAAAGCAGGCATCAGGAGAAGCGGTCTAAAGCAAGCTGCACGCTGGCTGTGACCAATACGGGCCCACTGGATGTGGCTACTTAGTGCTGGAAGTACGTTGAGGGTGTACTTTGCAAAGGGGCCCAGTCCAGCTGCTGCAGAGGCTGCCTCTCACAAGCCTCGCAAAGCATGTGCCTTGCATCCCAAAAGTCACAGCTGCAACTGCCACAGTCACAGGGTGACAATAGCAACTGCAGCTGCTGCTGTTGCTATGAGCCGCGCTGCTGCTCAGATGCTTACAGTTGAGGGCTTCATACGGGTTGTTTGTACCAAAGAAGCGTGAAAACACCTTCTGGGGCCCGTTGTCTGGGTCAAAGCTGTAGTTGCCACCTCCTGCAGT
>NSMO01003483.1:8321-18606 GCA_002588565.1 Coelastrella sp. UTEX B 3026
GCACCTTCATCATCGCCTGCAACGCCGACTGCAGGCAGGAATGCAACCAACAGCACTGCAAGTGCAGCAGCCCCCAACGTGATTTCAGGTCCTTCTCCATCTCCTGGCCCAGCGCCAGCAGCAGCAGCACCAAGCCCAGCACCCCCTGCTGCAGACAGCAATGCAACTCACGGCACTGGCAGTGCAGCAGCTGTTGTGAACGATGTTAACACCAGCAATGCCAGCAGCAACAATGCAAGCACCGCAGCAGCACCAGGAACAGCAGCAGCAGGAACTTCGGTTAACACCTCAGCAGCAAATGCAAGCAGCAATGCTACTGCTAGCCCCGATGCAAGCAGCAATGTGAATGCATCAGCTGCGGCTGCTGCTCCTGCCAATGCAAGCGGCAATGCAAGTGTAGCAGCTGCGGCCGTACCAGCTGCGGATGCTGCTCCTGCCAATGCAAGCAGCAATGCAAGTGTTCCAGTTGCGGCTGCTGCTCCTGCCAATGCAAGCGGCAATGCAAGTGTACCAGCTGCAGCTACTAATGAAACCAGATCAGCTGCAAACACTGCACAACCCAGCCCCGCACCACAAGCTGGTATCACAGCTGCTACCCCTCAAGGTGGCACCTGGCAGATCTCACCCACACCAGCCAGCCCCACAGCAGCAGCACCAAGTGACACTGGTACTGCTAGCCCCGTTCCGGGACCCGGAGTGACCGTTGCTGCTCCTGCGGGTGGTACCAGAGAACTGCCACAGGGGCAAACTGGCAGCAGTGGTGGTGCACTTAGTGCTGGTTCAGCAGCAGCGCCGAGTCCGCCGCCGCCGCCACCAACAGGTGGTGCCAGGGGGGTGGTGAGTGTGTGGGGTGTCATGGGTTTGCTGCTGGTTGCTGTGGCAGTGGTGTAGGGGCTGCTGAGACTCAGTGTATGCTCATGCGACGTAGTATGCATGATTCTCAAGAGTGAGCTCATGCGTCATATCTAATCTTGCGATGCGGATTGCGGGCTTTGGCTGTGGCTGGTCGCATTATGTGGGTGAATCTGCCACCTGAGTTAGCGTTCTAACGGGCTGATGCTGGTGTATCGTGTGTCAAACCTTGCGTTTGGAAGTCCCTGGTGACAAGATTGATTGAGCCTGCGCAGCACCAGCGCGGCACCATCCTGCATGCAACTCCAGTTCCCCAACTTTATCTACCCTGTTCACACCCGTTGCTACAGCATATGCACTACTATTTGACCATTTGACTTTGATAGCTTATCTTGCGGGTGCGCCAAGAAGCACTCAAAGTCTTGAGACGGGAATAGCAGTCAGATTCTGAGGCACAACTGTCTGCACAGGATTCGAGCCTTGGACACCCACAGCTGCGCCGTACCAGTGTCTATGAGCCGATGAAAGCTTTTAGCTGCGCTGCCCTCCATGTTGTCGCTACGCACTAGGCGCAAAATGGTCCCGTGCCGTCCATCCCTACCAAATCTGCTGCAGGCTCTACACACGCCGGGTTTCAGGAAAAAACGACTCCATCGTCGTATAACCGTATACTGGGTTTTTGAATGTCCCGATCGGACCACTTTCCTGATGACAGACAATAACTTTGCAGCGCACCTCGGTCCAAGGTAGTTACACGTGCGCATTACGCCGGTGAGTTCATGCGAGCGGCCGTTTCGAGGTTGAACGACTCTACCCGAAAACTAGGCGGAAGTCTGACATGCAAAGCCCCTGAAAGCGACAACACGCCTGGCAGATATACTGCTGCTTACGTTTGTCGTCCGAGTGCGCATCGGCCGCTGAGCACGTACAAAGCTTTTTCAGCTGTAGAGTTGAGCTAGAAGCAACCTATCGCGCAGTTTATCGGCGCTGCACGGGTTGGCTCCTGGCGCTGTGGTCACACGGTTTGCTGTACGGTATTGAGGTGTCTTCTGTCGACCTGTGGTGCAAACTGTGGCATAGACTGCACAGCAACCGCACAACAACATACAGTGGTTAGCCAGCCCAAAGCACGGGTTACTTTTGCGTCAGGCAGCTTACCACATACGGCGCTCACAACGCTCAAGGCCTTTGACAGCTGTCAGCACACAGCAGAAGCACCAGCAGCAGCGTAAGCGGAGATGGTCACAAGGCAGCCGCTGCAGCGGATGCTGCCATTGCTTTTGGTGAGCAATTTCTCAATCAAACACCCTGACTTACGTGTTGTCGGCCGTATGGTCTGATTCCAACCAGCTTGCTGTTGCACTGCTGCATGTACAGCCATTGGCAATGCTAGGAAGCAATCATCGGCAAGCCTGCTGCTGCATTCCCAGCACTGCAGGCTCTCCTTCTACTTAGCACATACAGTCCTTGGTACTGACTTTCAGCACACTTAACATCTAATCACCTCATCACGTATCACTTGTGCGACCGGCGTGCTACAAGATGAGTTCAAAGAGTTGAGCGCTGTGCGACCAGACTTGTTAACAACGTGCGTCAGCAGAATCTGTTAATAAGTGTTGCAGTTGATACTGCTACGACAAGGTGTTTTTCAAACCTAACAGATAACACCATGATTTTTCTGCAGGTTTCAACGCTGTGTCTCTGCCACTCAGCAGCAGCACAAGCAGCGGCGAGTCCCCCACCTGCACCTGCTGAACAGCAAACCGACAGCCCCCCATATACAGGCCCGATAGTAGATGATGCCGGAGAAATTGGCCTAGCTTCCACGTCAGCAAGCCCCCCTACACCAACCTCAACTGCACCTGCACCTACTGATCCAGCACCGACAGGCGGGACCGTAATTGGCAGTAACACAGTAGTACCTACAACTGATGGTGCTGGCGCTAGCAGTGCCCCGGAATCAGGGCCCACAACTGCTGCAAGTGATGGGCCGTCAAATACAGAATCTGCAGCTGGGGACCCCCAGGTTTTAGCAGAGAGGCCTGCTGTCTATACCCCAGCATCTGTGCAAAGCCCCCCTGCGAAGTATGCTCCTTTCATGAGGGCGCCGAGTGGTAATGCGAGTGAACAAGCGGTGTATGTACCGCTCACGGCGTCTCCGATAAGCGGTGGAGTGGTTTGCGGTGTGAGATTGGGAACGAGTTTGATGTTGGCTGCTGTTGCTGTAGCAATGCATGTGCTGATGTAGAGACACCGTGTAGCAGTGCTGTGAAACTGACTGAGCCATGCGACAAGTCAATGTGCTGACAAGAGCTCCAGTGTCATGCATGGGGGTTCCCACCCAAAGAGCCTGATACGTCACATCATGAACAGCTCCCTGTGCTGTTCATGATGTGACGTATCAGGTGCTTTGTGCCTGCACTTGTTGTAATGCATACCTTTGACAGACATGACAGTGCTCCATATGGTATGGATTGATTGCAGGACTTGCCCAAACTGTTTGCATTGAACAAGTATGCATTTAGCAGTTTGTTGAGTGCATGAAACACTGCGAGGTGAATCAGGGTGGGTATATGTCTGAAGATATCAAGTATGCATTGGCATTCTGCATACAGGGGCTTAGTGTACATCTTATAAAAATGCGTAGGGGGAATGAGGCTCGCGGAATGCAGGATCTGTGGGGGTTCACCGTTGGTTGTTTCTGTAATGACGCGCTGGCCTTGGCTACAAGCGGGTCATAATCCAGGACGTATCCATCCTTGCTGTCATAGCTGTTGCACATGTTGGTCAGGTGTGAAAGTGTCAGATACAGCTCATCAGTCTTGCTTGCTCGTAAGTGGCGGCATGGTAGGATGTAACAGTGAAGTGTAGCTCATGCAACATAGAGTGTAGAGTGTCATGACACAGTGTGGTGCGCAACATTGGTTTGGCAGGTCGGTGCTACAACAGCAGCATGGCTGCGATGCTTCTGGCACTGTGCCCACAACTCCAGGTCCAGTTTCGCTTCTTGCCTGCCATAAGCACTCTCTAACATGTCTCTTTTACATGTGAAAGTTATTGAGCCATGCAACAGGATAGATGCGCTGGCAAGAGCTGCGGTGTCATGCATGTCAAAACTGTACTGCTTGGCTGTATAACAGCAGTACAGCAAGGCCTGGCTGGCAGGACACGCAACTGGTCCAACTGGGCTTGCGCGCAAGCGCTTGTGAGGTTGTACAGCATTGCCAGCGACCACGCCAAGCTACTTTGTGGGCGAAAGAGCAGCAGGAGAAGAGAAAGAAGTCCCTCAAAGCAGACATGCTTGCGAGATTCGCGTCCCAGTGCTGGCTAAGTGGGTCAAATACTCGACAGCAGGTTAGTATAAAGCGTAGGCTGCCAGCCGGCCTGCAGCGCCGTTGCTGCGGTCCCGTTCGGTGTGCCAACCATTCTATCGATTGCTCCGCAGGTGCTTATCACGTTGTCTACGTACAGCAGCTACCTAAGCTGCAGTGTTGCTGGCATCACGGCGCTATCACAACTAGCAGCCTCTCGGCACGAGGGCAGCTTGTTCCATACCAGCTGCAGTAGCTCATACTCGCAGCAGCCTCCGGAGCAAACCGACAGCCAGCCCGCACAGCCCGCAGAGCCCCACAGCAGTAACCAGAACTCACAATCAACAACCAGCGCCACAGATGCGGATGCAGCCGCAGCTCCACCGACTCAGCAAGCCCAGGAACTCCCACAACAGCAAGCAGGACCCAGCACGCAAGTATTCACGACTCTTTCAGCTCGCATGACGCCAACTGGCTATCAGGAAACGTATTTAGCAACCAGAGATAGCGGCGCAGCCGACCAGCAGGCGTCGGGAGCGCTGGTGCAAGGTCTGCCGGAGGAAAAGCTGCGCATACAGCTCCGGCAGGAAATCAAGCATGTGCAGGAAACAGAAGAGCTGGATGCTTATACCTTATCTAGGTAAGCAGAATGTGTATACTATGGTAGAGTTGTACCTGGAAAGGGGTCTGGATTTGCAGCACAGCAGAGTGTTTGCATATTGCTAGCAAGCCTGGATTGACACTGCCGCTTGTACTTTGGCGATTCTGCTTTCGTTACTGCAACCCTGGACCTGTCGCAATATCAGCAGCCACTTATTGCTATGTTCGACGCTTTTAGTGAGACTCAAGCCATGCAATCATTGCAGCAGCAGCTGAATGTGTTCAGCCTCACAAGCGCATGTGTACGTGTATGTAACATGGCTGTGTAATGGTACATCATGTAACAGCACACAAAAGCAACCATGCCAAGACCTATACCCTTGTCTGCCAAACTTCATTTAAGCCCTGTCCATTCTCAATTGACTGTTCTGTAGATCGCTAGTGGGAGCTGATGCCGGTCCAAAGCCTGCGGCGGCAGCAGCACCAGCAGCAGTGTCAGATCCCCAGCAGCAGCAGCAGCAGCAGCAGCTGACAGCAGCAGATAAGGAACTGTTGGAGAAGCTCGTAGGTATCATGACCAAAGATGGGAAGAAGAGTCGAGCCAGGCGGCAGCTGCTGGATGCAATGCACATCATAAAACAGCAGCTGGCCCAAGGCAAGAATGCAGCATAGGCTGTCAGCATCAGTGGAAGCGGCAGCTGCTGCTGGATGCAATGCACATCATAGAGCAGCAGCAGCAGTTGGCCCAAGGCAAGAAATGCAGCATAGATTTATCGCCATTTTTGCAGCAGCACCCTGCTGCATGGGCTGGCAAATGTGAGCTTGGCAGTCGCTGCTGGATGCATTGCACATTATCAAACAGCAGCGGGCCCAAGGCAAATATGCAGCATAGACCATCAGCATTAGTGGGGCACCATCTTTATCAGTAATGGTGGCAAACGTTTCCGAGCTTGGTGGCTGCTGCTGGAAGCAATGCACATCATGGAGCAGCAGCAGCAGCAGCTGCAACAGCTGCAGCAGCAGCTAGCCCAAGGCAAGACTGCAGCATAGACCATCAGCATCAGTGTGAAACGCCCAAGGCAAGAATGCAGCACGAACAGTAAGCATGAGTGGCAAGCCTGTCAACAGTGATGGTGGCAAACCCAGTCAAGCTTGGCTGCTGCTGCTGGATGCAATGCACATCATAGATCAGCAGCAGCAGCTAGCCCAAGGCAAGAATGCAGCATGTTTCACTGGCCATATTTGTAGCAGCACCGTGCTGCAGTGGCTGGCAGCAGTAGCTCTGAGCAGCAAGCATGGGGTGGGAACCTGCTGACCTGCAGGATCAGTCGCTGGTGCAATGCACAACAGCAAGCAGCAGCAGCAGCAGCAGCAGCAGCTAATGGAAGGCAAGAGTGCAGCTAGGCTATCATCATCATCAGCAGCAGCAGCAGCACCAACAGCAAACATGCATAGGCTATCAGCCACAGCAGCAGCAGCAGCAAGAATGCATAGGCTACCAGCAGCAGCCCGTAGTTGGTAGCATGGGCTCGAGTCCTGTCAAACTGCCAGCTGCTGATGCAATGCACATGGGTTTGCAGCAGCAGTAACCCCAACACAGCAATGCAGCATAGACAGCAGCTGTCACACAGAGGCCAGTACATTAAACAGCAGCAGCAACTGTCCAAACACAGCAATGCAGCACAGACCGTCAGCAGCAGCAGCAGCAAAAACAGCAGCAGCTGTCACACAGAACCAGTGCAGCAAGTATGGGAGTGGAGTGGAGCGTTGCCAATGGCGGCCACAGCCTTCCGTGCAATGAAGCATGACTGGCCAGCATAAGTAATCTTCAAAGCAGATCGCAGCAGTAGACAATGCCAACTTGGGTGTTGACGAATGACACAGCACCATCACGACAGTGAGCTTTACATATGTCATGTGGCTGAAGCATGGGCATTGTATTGCAGACATACCATGTGGCGACCTTCTGTTTAGCTATTCTAGCTTCTGGCCGCACCCGATCTCTGCTGCTTGCTTTCTGCGGGCAGATCTCTTTGTGGTTGAGTTGTGATGGTTTAAGATCATGTATGCCCCGGCATAGGAATGCTCTGCATATCCACTGGTTGTTATGCATTCTTACTGGAACCGCGTGAATTGATGTTGATGTGGTTACAGGCTCTTTGCTTGCTATTGCTCACATCGAATGTAAGGGGTTGCTGCCAGCAAAGCGGCTTTGCCAATAGTAACGTCAGCCCGGAAAAAAATAAAAAATCCAACAAGACCGCAAGTCACTTTCTTACATGCCACCTTGGCACTTCGCACTCATGGGCCTGAAGTAGAACCATGGAAAGTTTAGCTCATGCGGCATATAATGCCAAGCAAATTGCCGCAAGACAGTGTCACCTTGCTTGTGTACGTTGTTGCACTGGCGGTATTGGAGGCCGGGTGATACCGTTCTGGGAGAGAGACCACCTCCCTGTAACACCATACATCATCAACGTATCACAAATGCAAGGGGCCGCCACCCCTCATGTGTTGCGCATGACATACAGTTTCTCTCTATTCTTGTAGACGACTATGCTCGGATTCTGAAGTAGAACTGTACCTCACGCACCCCACCATGCATGTACATAATAGAAGTAAAAACTTCATACATTGAGAACAAGCATGGATCAAATGCAGAAGTATTCATGCTGGTGAACAAAGCTGGCTTGCCTGCATGCAGCCTGACGGTCCCGGCACTGTCTGATGTAGCATGTACCAGTATTGTGGAGTTTTTACTTTTGTTATGTGCCATGCCGAGCCCTTCATTGAAACAGAGACATGAGTTAAACCCTCCAACCATATGAAGAACGACAAATGCAACAGAACGCATCACACGCACCGTGTCCGTACTATGGCTTTTGACCCCAAACAGAAGCAGTAAGAAACAACCGAACGCAGATGAGTCACAGACACAAAACCCTTCCAGCAGTGCTGCAGGTTGCAGCTGCACTGTACTCGCAACACAAACCCACAAGTTGCATGTAGCATGGCAGCAGTTTGCTTCCATTCAATGCTGCATGAGTTAAATTACCAAATGTCAGCAGCAGCGAACACTTATATGCGTGCCATCTTAAAGGCACATCAGGCCGTACCAGTGTGCACAAGAATTCAACCTAGTGCAACAACAGATAGCTTGCAAGAGCTGCTATCAAGTTGATTTCAGATACACTGCATTGATAGTGGCATCTATCAAGCCAGCATCATTCACCAAAGCAAAACCAGGAGAAATGCACAACATGAAATATGGTGTCTCAGTCCACTCTCGGTGCGTCACAGACTTTTGCCACACATGATCTTTCAGCATTGCATGGCAGCACCATTGCTGCTGCTGATGATGATTACTCAGACTACCACATAGGCTGTAGTGGCTACCCACCAAAGTGATTGAGCCATGCAACAAGTCAGATGCGCTGGCAATAGCTGTCCTATCATGCATGGGGGTCACAGCATGTAAGCATTTGTGACCCTGATCAACAACATCTACACATGGAGAGCTTGTCATCATGAGCAGCACAGAGCGTTTTGGTTGGCGCCCCTAATACATGGCAGTACAGCTTTTGCCAGCGCATCTGACCTGTTGCATGGCTCAGTTACTTTTACATGTTGCATGGCTCAGTCACTATCACATGGAAATGGATTCTGTCATACACACACTGAAACACCTCCTACACGTGTGCACACCGGCTTGTGCTGCTGCCAGTGCTCCCTCTGACACTCTTCACTGCAGTACCTGGCCACCTCACACCCGGCACAGATGCAGCCCTTGCCACACACCAGCTGGTACTCACTCAACTTAGACAAGTTGAGGCAGGCTGGATTGTTGCAGCAGTACTGCACGGGAAACTCGGCCAAGACAGCTGAACTGAACTGCTGTAGATCTTGAGTTGATACCCGGAGCATCTGTAACACAGCTTTGCTGTTGGGGACCTGGGGGGCCTGATCGCCAGACAATGCTGTTGGCGCCTGTGATGGAGCCCCCATCACCGTTTCATTAGCAGCAGCAGCGGGAGCAGCAGCAGCCGTACATAGCCCTTCATCTGCTACAGGTGTCCCCACCAAGTGGAACTGCTGAAGTGGTTGCTGTAGTTTAACAAGATGCTGTATCAACTCCTCAAGTCTCGAAGCGCCTGGCCAACTACGCGTATGCTGCTGCTGCTGTGGCTGTTGGCTTTCAGCACACGCTGCTACTGTAGCTGCTGCTGCCTGTAGTGCTACAAGCATTGGATTTACAAAACCATCACATATATTGCTTGCCCAGTCTTCTGCCAGACGCCTTTCGTCTGTCTCTGTAATGGGTTCAAATTTGTCGTGCAGCACCTGATAGACACCGCACCAGAGCAGTGCGGCTCTTGCCAGCAATACCAGCGGCAACATCCCCATGCTGCAGTTAACACCGCTTATGCCTACAGCAGAGCACCACATGCCCGCTAATTGAGACACTACTGCAATAATCTCTGCGCACTGGCGACCAACCGCTGCCCTCTGATCAGCAGGAGCAGCAGCAGTAGCAGCGCTGTCAGTAGTGGACAGTCCAATTGCCACTGAGTCTGCTGCACAGGCTGGCTGCTGCCCTGCTGCTGCCGCTGCTGCCTGGCTGACCTTCAGGGCAGTGAGTGCAAGCTTAAAAATATACAATGATGCACCCACACGAGCAATCGCATTTCCGTGCGCATTCCGGATCTCTTGCATTGCAAACATCATCACAGCGTGAATGCAATCATGTACAAACGGCAGCACCAGCAGCGGAGCCTGATTAAGAGGGTGGTGGACCAGCCCAAGTAGGACCTTGCTGCTGTGGTTGACGCTGGCTCCCATGCCCTGCTGTTGCTGTTGCTGCTGTTGCTGCTGCTGCTGTTGTTGCTTCCAGGCTGCTGGTACTAGGTGGCAGGCCTGGGCCCTGATTACTGCTTCCATAGCTATGAGTGACACTATTGGATCGGCTCTGTTGGGTGATTGCACTAGAGCAGCAGCAATGTGCTTGGGCGCCACTGCGAGCAACACACTAACAAGACCACGTGAGATTCATCAAGAATGTGACATAGCTGACAGCATAGCAGTAATTGGACAAGGTCAAGGACACAGCCAACCCGATGATTGCCAGCAGTGTCTGATGATGCCATGACCGGTGTGCGTGCGGTTTGTAGCGGCCCACCTGATTGACAGACAGTGATGAACAAGCTTCCATAGTGGTGCAGAAGAGTCAAGCGATCTGTCTCCAGTTCGAAGAAGCCATGTCCCTGTTGCTGCTGCTGCTGCTGGCCATCTTGTCCCAGCAGTAGCTGCCGCCGGCCCTGCTGCAGCGACAATCCAGTTTGTGCCCTTTGCTGTTGCTGCTGGTGATGACAGTCCTCCTCCTCCTGCTGCTGCTGCTGCTGCTGCTGCTGCTGCTTGGGCTCAGTTTGCACCAAGCAGCAGATGACTGCTCGTGCCAGTTGTGATACCACAGGCTGCAGCAACCCTGCTGCTACTGCTGCAGGAAGCTCAGGCCAGGGCCCTGT